>OY728165.1:662859414-662919166 GCA_963277665.1 Viscum album | reverse complement strand
TTGAAGGATTTTGCGGCATATGATCTATCATTAAGTATTTAAAGGTGATAATATATTTTTTTTGTGACAATATGATCTAAATATAATTTTTTTGGGAATCTGATGTTAATATTGATTTTGTAAATATAGAAACCTTTTTGAAATGTTAATATGGATGGTAGTATTTTGGACGAATCTTAAGATAAAAATGAAGTATGTTGAAGAGTTGATAATATAGTTTGAGTTTAGTGAATGATTTACTAGATAAATTGTTCTATCCTTTTTAGATTCTGTATACATTTTGAGGATGATGCTAAAATAGGTTAGACTATAACCAAATGATAACAATTATGGAATCATGTATGTTTTCTCTAGTACATAACTATATAGTAAAATAATCCCTTCAATAAGGAAAAAGTATCAATAAAATTTGTTATCATTAATACATATCTATATTGAGTAATCAATTGAGATGTTATTATATTAAATTATAATAGATTTATGGATTTTAGGCCCTTTATTTTCCCTTGGTTATTCAATTATTTTTTAATTATGTCCAATATCACTCCCTTTAAATATTTATGTTTCTCATCGACGTACATATCTCTACATTCCACTTACGATATCCTATTCAAAATCATAATTTGTTGGTGACCCTCACATTCATCATTACCTCTTAATAGGATTATATTTTATAACCATATTATCAATTTGGGGTTTTCAATAATGTATTTTTTAGTATCAACCTTTCATTTTCTATGTGCAACATCAAATTTAAAGGACACCATTTATTAAAGTAGGGAAGAATGAAACACCCCATGAAATTATAATATTTCCATTTCTGAATAAATTTATTCTTATCTTGTGCTTAATTTTTACACAACACTATGTTAATCTTATAATAAACACAACAATGAATTGTATTGCGTTCCACACAGGATCAAGATTTACTGAAGAACAATATATAAAAAAATATTATTATTTTATATATTAAATATCATTGCCGTTAAATTAGCAGTTATGAATAGTAATAACCACAATTTCGAATTTTTTGTTTTTGATATAATTTTAGCAGTATTCATATGAGTTTTTTGGATATGATATAACATAAAATGCAATTTTTCAGAAAAAATAATTAATTTTCAAATATTATATTTTTTTAGCATTTTAATGGTGGTCCAATTTTAAATACAATATTTGACACATGTATATATTAAATTTGAAAAAATAAACATCATCTATGAATTTATTATAAATAAATTCAAATTTTTATAATTTTTGGTATTTTTTGATATGTGTGATGTATTGATGAATATTAAAAAAAATTCAATTTTAATTTAAAAACAAGTTATTTCATTGAAATAATTTATTGTTTCAAATTAAAAATTCTATTAGTTTTAAAGAATGAAAATAATATATTTTTACCAGATAATATAATTTTGGTCATTTCCATTAATTTTACAACTAATTATGTTGTATAAAATTTTCAATCTTTAGACATGTTTTATCATTGGAAAAAAATTCATTCCGAAAAGTGTGATTAACATTAAATTAATTACTAAAACATCCGTGTTTTGAATTATAAAAAAATGATTCATTATTTATAATTTTTTAGCCCAAATTATATAAATATGATTCTTTTATTTTTGGGAATTATGAATAGTAACGTTAGTAATTAGTCAATTACTATAGTTAATGTTAAATCATATAATTAAATGTTATAATTATATTGTAAATAACCTAAAATAGGTCTTGATTTCATTGGGAAAGTATTTTTTACCCAAAATCATGCTTGGGTGTATTTTGGGGCAACATAGACCCACTTATATGACTATATTATATTGATAATATTATAATTAATGAAAATATAATTTTTTTATAATTTTATTTTAAACAAGTAATTAAATTTTAAAATGAGGTTAAGTAAGTTATATTTTAAACTATAAATATTATTTATATATAAATCATTTAGTCTACATTATGTTAATAAATTTAAAATATTTTTGAAATATGTTATTAAATTAAATTTTTAAACAACGATTACAAAGTGATTTATTAATTAATGAATGATGCACAATAATGATATTATAAAATTTAAAATAATTATTATTTTACTTATTAAATGACATAAAAAATATATATATAACATATACATGTAACTGAAATATTGAGTGTATTGGTTCAAAGTAATCATAATGGTTTAAAAAAATATTGAATAATATCAAAATTGACATAAATGATTATTTAAAATAAATAACATTTTATTAAATGTTATAAAACTAATTATTATAATAGTTTCAGAAAAATAACTGTTATAATTCTAAATATTACAAAATAATATACTTTAGTTCATTTAATGGATATTTGTCCATGAAAATGATATAAATATTATTAATATAAATAAATGTGACAAAGTATAACACTCTATTTTATTCTATGTTCAATGATTTTAATATAGGGATAGCCGAGAGATAAATTCAATCATTAACAGTATTTGAAAAGACAAATATATTATCTACATCATTGTAATTAATTAATTAATTTTATATTCAAAATTATTACCTTAAATAATGACATAATAAGGATGAAGAAATTATTTTATTATTAGAAAGATCAACTAATTGATTTTAAAAAAAATATAATAAATATTATTTTCCATTATTGGGGTGATACATGAATTGTATTGGTGAATATGTTACTATAATAGTGTACTACAATTTTTGTGATGTTATCTATCATTTTTTGATTAAATTCAATGTTGTTAATAGATTCAAAATTGACAGTAATGATATTTTATATAAATAACATATTATAATTTTATATTAAAATCATAAAAATCATTAATAATTTAAATATGATAACTATATGGTATAAAATTTCAAAATTTTACTTTTATGGTCAATTGAAATAATATAAGTATTTTTAACCGTTTAATATTTATAATATTGTTAACACAATTTAAATTTAATAGAATAAATACGGATAAATCATAATGATAAGGTTCAAACGAAAATAAAAACCATCTTAATTTTATTGGTTTAGGAAATTATTACCCATCATAATATTATATTAGAACTTATCCCATTTATATCCATTTTGATTTAATAATTATTTTCTTTTAATTTAATTGTTTTACTGTTTCCAATGGTTATCCTCCACTCTCTTATAAAAGGGTAAATTCTCTTTCTCTTTATTCCACACCTATAATTCCCTTTTTCTCAACTAAACCCAACCAATTTACCCTCCCACAGTCACACAATACTTTATAGAGGCCACACATTTGGAATAAATTCATCCTATTAATTCCCTTTCAACAAATCAAAAGGAGACACCCAAAATAGAGGTGATTTTAATATCACCCCTTTCAATGTTCTTTTCATGTTCTACTTCTTCTTTCTATGTTATTTCCATTAAAAATTAATAAATACCATATCTACTATATACTGAGATGTTATTATAGTCATGGGAAAAATATATTCATCATTTTATCCATCCTACAAATAACAAAATCACCATTTGTGTGTACATATCGATTAACGTCTCCACGCCATGGTGTAACCAGTTATTCAACAGTAATTTGTTTGGATTGGTATAATAATGAGTATAATTGAGATAAATAAATAATACTACATAATAATTATTCTGTATAGTTAATATACAATTCAATTTCATACCAATTTACCATTAAGGTAATGATAAATTCACTCTTGCTTACGCACGACCTAGTGTCTCCACAAGACGGTGAGATTAATTTCCCATGTTAACCAACCTAGAATGATAATAAAAGACTTATGATATGGAAATATATTATTTATCACCTTAATATAATTATATATATTAATACAAAATTTTGTATACAAATGAAATATGCATTACATGACAAACCATGCATAGAAAAATGAACAAGTTAACACCCAAAACAACAGTGATACTAAAATGTTATTATCAAAATGATAAAATATGATAATATATGATATCATTTAAATTTTTATGGTTATATTATAATTAATAACATGCATTATCTATTATAAATGTGGTTAACACATCCTTGACTAAAGGAAAATACAAGGTAAAGGATAATTTCCCAATCTCATTATTTTATGAGATTTTTTATACTTATGTATTTACTGGGACATATTTATCATCCGTGTACATTTTTTTCAAAAGTAGTCAATTTAATGTTTGATTTATGAGATTATTTTTCTAAAATATTTTTTATTGTTTTATATATTTATTATTCTATATATTTCCCATATATAAACATGATTTAAAAATGGTTTTAGGTATTTATTTATTTGAATATGAGAGTTTTAAAATGTTAATTCCACTAAAAAGTTTCACAGATGAATGGGAAAAATTGGCTCAAAAATATCATTCAAATGTATTTATATATATATTTCATAAATTTAATGTTTTTGATGTAAAAATAGATATGTCAGAAAATGTGTTTTAATGATTTAATTTGATTATTTTCATGTATATCAACAACCATTATTGAATTTTATTGCTTCATTAACATTGATTTATTATCATACAATTTTCCATATGGTTTTTATGGGATTATGATATTTTATACTATTTATGTGATAATTTAGGACCATTCATTTTTATGGTTAATGTACCAACATTTCGTATGCTATTTTTAATAAGAATGTTTATGTTATGATTCACAATTTCAATTTGATGAATGTATTAGACTAACTATATGATGGGTGGGGACCACTATAACCACTTGATTAATTTTTACATCTCATGAGACAAAATAGATAGTGACTTGGCTGAGGCATTGCCCATTTAATTTCGGATATGAATTTTCTCAAGGACTTAACCTTTTATTTATAGATGTCTTGGTCGTGGCCTCAAATGTATGTTTCAGATGTATAGAAATATGCATTCCATCATTATTAGATTCGTTATTGATAATAAATTTGATTATTCGACTTGTTGAATATCCTTGTTTATTTGTTAAATCACGTTATTTGGATTATTCATGTCACATTATGTTGAGGATTATTTGTAAAAGTCTTGAGTTTCAGTTTTATACCTTACCTCAATTTTTTTTCGTATTTATGAATGAATCTGATACTATGTTTAACCATACTCATCTTCTTTGCACAAACCATTCATATGTTTATTTTCCATGGATTCCATGAAGTGTTTTATGACTGATATTATGGATTAATCTAGGAGAATAGTTACATTATCAATGAATGGACTATGTTTCATATTATGTTTGGAATTTTAATGAATATATCTTGTATGTAATCTATTTTCCATATCTGTTACACTGATCAGTTCTTCATGACGATATTCCTTCTATGAATGACAATGTATTTACAAAATGAACTATCTCGAAGAATATGGTGTCAGGGCATTAAAATTAAATTTCATGAAGGTGGGGATAATGTAACAACCAAATTACTTTCAAGTAAATTATATATAAAATAACTTCCTAGAAAAATGGAGTTTATATGAAAAAAAGATTGTTATAATTGTTAAAATAAGATAGTTATAAGCTAGATGTTAACTATATTTTATTTGCATCCATGAATTTTATTTTGAAAAATTGTCATACAGGGTCGAAATGAGTATGATATTTAGAATTTGATAAGATTAGCACAATTTTTTTGGTCAATGGTAACATAACACTTTCGATGAGAAATATCACCCTTTTAAAGATTAATAGGACTTAATCAATTGTATCCTCACAAATAAATAATATTATAAATCTTCGAAATATGATCATAGTATATGTAAAAAAGTATTTTAAAATAATAATTAATTAATTTTCTCTTTATTATTAGTCATAAATATTTATTGAAAATAATATTATTAATTTGATAACTTATATGAATTTTTTTCAGAAAATTTCACCATAAATTATTATTTTATTGTATTGTGGTTCTAATATATTTTTATTTGACCTTAATTAATTTAAATTTTATATAATTTGGTATACTTTTAAAATTTACAATTTTATTATAAATTAGTATATTATTTTTAAAGTAAATTTATCATATTTTGAAAAATTAAATTATGAAATGTTTGATTATTTTTAAAATCTACAGGTTCAAAAATTAAAGGAGCTGCGGTGTGGTGTCGCTGAGGCATGCTAAAATCAAAAACTTTTTAAATAATATGAATGTATTTCATTAATGATATTTCATAAATTTAATTATCAAATTGAATTTATACAATAAATAAATGGTGAATGAACCCATGTTATCCAGCCCTAAGAAGAAGACCTTACTTCCCTAATTTCATTTTTTTGTATCTATATTTAAATTATTTATGTAATTATTTTAATTACATGATTTCGAAACCCTCAGAAAAATTGTTTTCAATAATTATTAAGAAACCAAAAAAATGAATAGTTGATTAAGAGTTAGTGATTTAACTGACTTCAATGCTCTTAATGTTAGAAGACCCTTGTCAACAACTATGCTATATTAAGAAAACAAAATTTCTTTTTCCATGCCCATCGACTGGACTGTGTAAAAATATCGTTGTTACCGAGGAGATGAGAAGTTTCTTAAATAACTTTTTCAAAACTCATAGTTTTTTAAATATTTTTTTCTTCATAAAAAATATAAAAAATTCCTTATTTGATGCTGAATTCAAATTCCTATTAATATGGATGCGAAGATTACTCCCAAGTGAAATATCATGAACTAGTAAATAATAAAAATTATCTATATGAAAAGCTGTATAGGATGAAAAATATTCTTAAAGACATGGGGATAAAAATAGAAAGAGAATTTGACTTTGTTCGTACATTTATGGACCAACCTGACCATGTGCAATAGAAATAACATGAGACATTGTTGGAAGAAATTTCATCACACGTCATTGAAAAAAAGTGGAGGTAAATGTAGAGGTACTTGATGACTCAGTCATCCTCACTCAAACAATACTACCTGAGATAAATGAAAAAGAAGATGAATTCTGTGCTCAGCTATATGTATGAGATTACCAGAACATTATGAATTATGGAATAAATGGGAGGAACTTCTTGATCTCCACAATCCATGTA
Source organism: Viscum album (assembly GCA_963277665.1). Taxonomy (NCBI): domain Eukaryota; kingdom Viridiplantae; phylum Streptophyta; class Magnoliopsida; order Santalales; family Viscaceae; genus Viscum; species Viscum album. Next base: position 662,912,154 of record OY728165.1, on the reverse strand, counting down.
AAGAAGATCCATCACCACTAATAGAAGACACCACCAAGGTGGTGGAATTAGATGTGAATCTGGAGGAGTCTAACTACCAACCTCCATCCAGTGATAATAAACTCCAAGAGGCATGTTACACCAAGGAAAATATTCAATCCTATCATACTCAGAGAGATGATACAATCATTAACGCAATGTCATTTAATTTTTTTGAAACTAATTTGTGTATCGTATGTAATACTTTTAAATTTTCAGAATCATATGACTCGTATTATTCCTTGGTGGATGATGACAATGAATAATTAGCACCTGTTGATGAACTCTTAATGCTCCAAAAAAGTCACTGAATATTCTTTTGAGGTAATACATGAAGAAAAATGGAACGTTTCACAAGTAGTAATGAAGGAGGAGGAGGATCCGTACTTAATCATACCACTACCATGTAACTTGAACTATATTGAGAAGGGGGAGGATATGGTTTTATTTATCCTTTGATTCATCCTAACTATGAACACAGATGTGGATGCTGTGAAAATACCAATCTGATGGTTAAAATCAATGATGTTTCATCTACCCTCTGATTTTGGATAACAGTTGGAACAACTCTATGGTGGAAGTAAATATTTTAGGCCCACATGGGGGGATCACACTACGATTTATTTGTACATGCTTTTATATTTCAAATTCCATTTTTATATTAGTCCATCATGTGGACCACTAGTCTATACATTTTATAGATTTAGTGACAAGATCCTTGTTTATAAGTAAGTAATTCTATTTTGATGGTTTATATATGGGAAAAGTATGAATTAAATATAAGATGAGTGTTGAAGTCTTCATTAAAAACGCAGTTTACATTTAATGTTTAAAACATTAAACTCATTACATTTTTTGGTCAAAAACATGTTTGGAGAATTAATGATAAAATAGCTTGTCCACACAGGAATTATTCGATTACATGACTTATCAATGAGACTTGAGTTTCATAGGAATCCTGTAATTACATTTTTTTAATTTCAATGTCAATGATATTGAATTAGTAAAATGGAAAATTCAATGTTTAAAGTGAAACATGGATATTGATATGATCACTCGTGATTTAAGGGAACTAGTTGATTTGTGTTAGTTAAATTTCCCTACCATTATTCATGCTATGTATTTTAGAAATTCAAGTGAATTTATTTATTATTATAAATAATGCATTCAACAATTGTTTAATATCACATGTCTCATTACTATATGTATTTCTAGACCAACTACAACCTATTTATTTTTGATTATATGTCTTGAGTGATGTCTGGTTATGTCTCCTACTAGAACATGAATTTGATCTTGAAAAAGTTATGACTATACAAAAACACATTTAAAATGATTGAGGAATCGTTTGAAAATACTATATCTCTAAATACAAAATTTACATCAATCTTTCATTTATCCCATAGATACCATGAATAACCATTATATGGATGATTCATGTTTCAAGCCATTTTTATCAATTCCTACCCTACTCATGGTATTTGAATGATATTTTAAAAAGGAAGTGTGGTGGTGAACAGAGTCCCAGTGGAAGGAATGATGAATGTTGTAAGGAAAATGTATGGGTGTTCTATTTTGGTAATTGTAAATGGTTGTCGAATCATTCATTATACATCTGTTTTTCCCCTATCGAATTAAAAAAAAATAAAAAATGGACAAAAATTACTGAAAAAATAGAATAATGGGTTATGATTTTGGAGAACCAAAAACCACCATATTCCAGACCATCCAACTTATATTCGTATGTGGTTAGGTGAATGATTTGAGGTTTGATCTAATAATAACATTTGAAAAAAATGAAATATAAAATTAGTAAAATTAAAGATATCTCATTAATCATTCATTATGATATACATTGATCATAACATTACTTTATGTTTTGCGGGATGTGGGTGTTTCTAGTTTGAGGAGGAGAATTTCATGAAAATTGTTAATATCATGCATCATACATAAGAGATAAGTCTCCTACTTTAATAAAAATTTATTAAAACATCAAATCCTATCAACCTTAATATATAGCGTTATATTATCCATTATTGAGATGTTCTCATGCTTTTATGTGCCTTTTTCTTTTACAATGTGGAAAAAGTAGTTATTCTACTTGTTTATGGATAAATTACATGTTTTCATTATATGAGAATAAATATACATGAATTGTATCAAGAGAGATGTGAGGGAAAATCAAAGGTGAGGTTAATAATGATGTGGTATATTTAATAATAATTAATTAAGATGCATGAATGAATAAAATAATATGTTCCATCATTTATCAAAGGGGAGAAGTAATATATATGAATTAATTGTATCTCTAAAAAATAGGAAATAAAATTGATATTTTATATGGATTTTTTAAAACAAAATTTAAATTGAAAATTATTTTATTTTATTACATTGAAATTTTAATATTTTTAACATTGGAGTCCTATGAATTCCATGTTCAAATTTTATCCTTAATGAAAATCCTAGTTTAATTGGTTTTCTATTTTATAGAGAAAATTTATGTGAATATTTTTAATCGAGTAATAATGAATTGTTAATATTATACAATGATAAAACCCATTTATTTAATTACATTATAAAAAGAGTGGGTAACTTGAATTTTATAATTTAAATAGTCTAAATTATAGAATGTTCTTAATTCTGAATTTTTTTCATATTTTTACGTCAAGGGTATTATGGTCATTTCATGATAAATATAATTCCAAATTTAGTGATTATTTTCATGGAATCCTTATTTTATTTCATTAAAATTTTTCTTCTACAAAAGGGGCAGATTAGGCCATTGATCGGACATAAAAAAACAATGATTTTTATGATTTTTCCATGCAGACAACGTGGGCCCCTATAATATTAATGAACATCCATTACATCCTACACATCGCCATTTGATGTTATTCCACACGATATAGCACTAGGACACATTGGATCAGCTATAATATTAATTTTATCCATTTTTAAAGCCATTAATTTTTCAATATCTGGTTATACTAATAGAGGAAGCTTCTTGGAACCTTCATCTAGAAAAACAAATCTCCAATGAAATAATCATAACCCCAACAACTGGAACCGGAATGGGCTGAAATATGGAGGGTGAACTTCCAATACATTTATGATCAACTTTTATAAAGGGTTCCACACGTTATTAAAAAATTATTTGGAAAAAAATGTGACATTATCCAAGGATAGAAATCTTCATATAATTTGAGAGGAGCTCTTACATCTTAAATTATTCCAATATTTACAAACACCGTATGAGAGCACAATGTAAGGGAGACCAAGGGCCATATATAAATTTATTTATTTATTTTATTTTTAGTTTTTTTTTTTTTTTCCAATGTAATCAATTAATATTATAATTAATGTGTGTCCTCTTTCTTTTCCACAATCTTTTTTTTAACATTAATCTGCTTTCTAACTCTCTTCCATCTTTCCATCATGATCTCGGTGAATTTTTACATGGCAGGGAAAAAACTCAATTATTAGACCTTGGGGTGGTTTTAAATGTTTTTTTAATTATTGATCTTCAATTGAATATGTTTTAAATTTATTTTTTATAAATGGAAGAGTATTACATTAGTGTGGTGGTCATCCACCACAACACTATTTCCAAAATCCATTCCTTTATATTGGTTCATTCTTTCCCCCACCGTTTTTTAGGAAACCCTTTTATTTGGTGGAGTTGGTGTTTTCATAGGGGATGAAACGACATATGGTGAAGATTAGTCTTTTTGGGATACCGTTCTCAGTTGAGGTATTATTATAGATTACTATTAAATGAGGTGTGGTTTCATGTGCCGAAGGTTTGCTAAAATTAAACAATCATTAAATAAAAAGGAATTTAATTCATTAACGAGGATTCATAAAATGAATTATTAAATAGAATATATAATAATTAATTAATTATTGAACCCATGTTATCAAACCTAAGGATAAATACCTTTCATCCCTAATTTTATTCTGTTTTCATCTAGCTTTAAATTATGCATGTAATATATTTAATTTAATGTTTTCCAAACCCCTAAAAACATTGTTTTCAATAATTACTTTAAAAACATGATTATATTAGTTGATTTATAATTAGTGACTGAACCGACTGCAATGATCTTCTGGTGAGAAGTCAGTGGTTAACCAATGTTTTGTATTACGAAAATAATTTTTCTTTTTCCATGCCCAATGATTAGTGTGAGTAAAAACCGGTGCCATTGCTGGGGAGTTGGGAAGTTACATCAATCCCTTTTTCCAAATTCACACTTTTGAAAATTGTTTTTAATTCTTAAATAAAATATAATGAAAATCCTTTTTTTCTATGATGAATTCAAATTAATATTATTATGCATGGTAAGATTTCTTGCCGTTGAAAACTCCAGAACCATAGGTCAATTAAAATTTTCTAAATGACCAAGTGGGTATAATGAGAAATATATTGGATGACATGGTGTTATAAAAGGAAATATCATTTGACTATGTTCGTAAATTTTTGGAGAAACTCGACACAGAGATGGACAAAAGATGTTCAGATATTAGTGGATGAATTTCATCACTACGAAATGAACAACTAAAGGAGGTAAATGTAGAGGTACTTGAAGACTCATTAATCCTCACTCAACGAATTATACCCAAGATAGAAGAAAAAGAAGATGAATTTCCTACTGAGATACATGTGGGAGATCAATAAGAACCTGATGAATTCAAGAATGAATGTGAGGAAATTTTTTATCTCCTCGATACATGTATAGAAGATTCATCACAACTAAATGAAGCCACAACCCATGTGGTGGAATTTGATGTGAACATGGAGGAGTCTGACTACAAAACTCCATCCAGTGATAAGCAACTACAAGAGGCACATTACTCAAAGGAAAATATTTAAGGTGAACATACTCAGATAGATGATATAAACATGATCTCAAAATCATTTTATATTATTTAAACTAATTTGAGTATCACATGTAATAGTTTTTAATTTTCATAACCGTGTGACTCTTACTATGTATTGGAGGATGATGAGATAGAAAAATATGAACCTATAGAGGAAAACTTGAATCTCCCAAAAGATATTGAATATTATTTTGACGTAATACAATAAGAGAAATAGAACATTACACAAGTAGAAACGAAGGATGAGGCGGTTCTGTACATAATCTGACCATAGCCATTAAAGTTGTAACATATTGAGAAGGGGGAGGATAAAGTGTACCCTATCCATGGAGTCCTCCTCAAAAAGAATACATATGTGGATGAAGTTAAAAGAAACACATGGTTATTATAATCAAAGAAACATTATCCACACTCTGATTTTGGATAACAACTAGTACAACCCTCTTGCGGCAGTCAAAATTTAGAGACAACATGGGGGATCACACCACGATTTATCTTTACATGATTTTTATATTTCAAATTACTTTTTTAGATTAGTCCATCATTAATCTCACTACTCCTTATCTTTTTGAGATTTAATGACCCGATCCTTTTACTTATGTAAGTAGCTGTCTTTTATAGGTTCATATATGGATTATTTAAGCCTTAAATAGGGGAAGGGTACTTAAGTAATATTGCAAAAGGGAGTTTACATTTATTGTTTAATCCATTAAACTAATTAAATTTTGGGTATGAAAACATTTTTAGATATTTGAAGATAATATAGAATCTTCAACACTTGAATTATTGCTTTACATGACTTATTTAAGAGACATGAGACTCTTAGGAGTCCATTAATTCTTTGATTAATATTTCCATGTGAATGGGATTGAATTCGTAAAATGGGAAATTGAATGTCTAATGTAATACATTGATATTGAAATGGTGAATCATGATTTAAGGGAATTATTTGATATATGTAAATGAAATTTCCCTACCTTTTTTAGAACTTTAAATTTCAAAAATTCATGTCAATTGATTTTATATTATAAATCATTCCTTCAGGGAATTTCAAATATCACATATCTCTATCCCAATAGGATTTTTAGAAAAAGTACTTCTTATTTATTTTTTTTCATATTTTTTGAGTTATCATGGGATATGTCACCTATTATAACATGAATTTTATCTTGTCAAAGCAATAACTATAAAAAAACATATTTAAAATTATTTAGATCTCTTTTGAAAAGCCATTATTTTTAAAGACCACCTTTACTTCAATAATTAATTTATCGCATATAGACCATGAATCACCATTATATGGTTGATCCATGTATCAATCCCTTTTTATCCATTCCTACCCTACTCATGGTATTTGAATGTTATTTTAAAAATTATGTGTGTAGTTGAAGAGAATACTGGTGGATTGGATGATGTACATTTTAAGGAAAAAGTGTGGTGGCTCTATTTTGGGAATTGTAAATGTTTCATTAATCATTTATTATACATCAAGGTTTTCCCATAGTGAATTTTTTTTAAAAAAAAATTGAGAACAAAAAAAAAGAAAAATGGGTTATGATTTGGGAGATCCCAAAATCACTATTTTCTATATCGACAATAATCTATGTGTATGTAGTTAGGCGATGGATGTGAGGTTTGATCTAATAATAACATTAAAAACAAGAACAAAATTACAAAATTAGATAAAATCAAGATGTTTCATTTATCATTAATTATGTTATACTTTGATCATGACCTTATATTGAGTTTTGGGGAATGATTGTGTTACTAGTTTGAATGGGATAATTTCATTACAATTTTTAATATAATGAATTTTAATTAAGAGATAAACATCCTCCTTTAGAATTAATTTTTTTAGAACATAAAATCCAACCGACCATAATTATCTATGGTTTTTTAACCTTTAATTAAAATTTCTCATATTTTTTTGTTGTTTTTATCATTAAAAAGTGAAAAAGGTACTTCTTTTACATATATATATATATAAAGTGCATGTTTTCATGATATTAGCATAACAATACTTGAATAGTATCAGGAGAGACGAGAGTCAAAATTCAAAGATGAGATAAATCATGATGTTGTATGTTTAATAGTAATTAATTGAGAAGCTTGAATGAATGATAGATGTTGTTCCATAATTTTTCAAAGGAGAATAGTAAAATATATGAATGAATTGATTATTTAAAAATTAGATATTAAATTGACATTTTATATGGATTTTTTTAAAATTTTATTTTCCATTGAAAATTGTTTGATATTTTTACTATATACATTGAATATTGGTAATATTGGAGTCCTACAAATTCCATGTTGAGATTTTATGCTTCAGTGAAAGCATAGTTTATGTGTGGGGGTATTTGACAGAGAAAATATATGTCTATATTTTTTATCCACTATAGATTAATTGTTAAAAAATTTCAATGATAAAACCCATATGTTTAATTATTTTATAAAAATAACTTATAATTTGAACTTTAGAATGAAAATGGTCTATATTTATTGAATATTCTTAATTCTTAATTTTTGACAAATTTTTAAATCAATGGTATTTTGTAAATATCTTAAAAAATATAATTCAAAACATAGTGATTAATATTTTTGTTAGAAATTATATTTTATTTCCTTCAACTTTTTCATCTGGACTAGAGGATGATTCATCCATCATGAGGCTTTAGAAATTCAATTAATTTTAGGATTTTTCAAAAGACAACTTAGACCCAAAAATAGTAATAGACGTCCACCTCAGTCCACACATCACTATTTGAATAGATTTAACATTGGAATAGAAGAAGGACACATAGTCTGATCTCTCAAATTAATTTTTGGTAGTTTTAATGTCATTAATGTTTCCATTTGTGGTTATATGTTTAGAGGAAGCTTCCCGGAACCTTCATATGTAAAAAAAAACCTATAATGGAAATATCATAACACATAAATACCATGACCAACCGAACCAATATTTCGAGGGTGAACATATAATGCATTTAATGAACAATTTTATGACGGGGTCCACGATTTATTCCACAAATTAGTAGGCAAAAAATGCGACAATATTCGTAGGGAAAAAATCACCCTATAAAAGAATAGGATTTGACACCTCTCGAATTATACCTATCATTCACAACACCATTTGGGGCACCAAGGAGGGGAGAAAATGGCCATTTTTTGTATTATATATTTATTTTATTTTATTTTTAGTTTAATTTCTCTTTTAAATAATTATTTTTTTAATTAAATTTTTTCTACCTTATTTTCCATCATCATTCTTTTCCTACATTAATCTAATTTCTACCCCTCTTCCATCTATGCATCATGATTTATATGAATTTTTTCATTAGAAGTGAATAAATCATGGAATGGACCTGGGGGAGGTTTTCATGGTGTTCTTCACTATTGAGCTTCAATTTAAAATGTTTTAAATTTATTTGTGATGGATGGATGAGTATTAGACTGGTGTGTAGATCATCCACTGCGACACTATTTCCAAAATACTTTCCTTTACATTGGTTCATTGTTTATACATCCATTTTCATAAGAACACCATTCATACGGTGGATTTTTTGTTCTCATTAGTTATGCAAGATCATATTGTGGAGCCATGTCTTTTTGGGATATCACTCTTAGTGGAGGTGTTATAATAATAGAATATTGGATGCGGTTGAATTTTGTGTGCATGAGGCATGCGAAAATAACACACTATTTTAATCAAATGAATGTAATTCATTAACGAGGATTCATAAAATGAATTATCAAACTGTATTTAAACAATAAATAAAAAATAAATGTAATTGTGTTATCCAACCCTAGGACCAAGACCTTTCTTTTAGGATTTAATTTAGTTTTCATCTAGATTTATATTCTGCATCTAATTGATTTAATTTCATGTTTTCCAGAACCCTAAAAAAATTTCATTAATTATTAAAAAAATAAAAAATAATTGGATTAGGTGATTTAAAATTAGTGATTGAGCTGAGAGAAACACTCCTTAAGAGAGAGGACACTGGTTATCCACAATGCTGCATGAGGAAAATACATTTTTTTTTCCACACCCAAAGACAGGTGTGCTTCAAAACTGGAATTGTTTCTAGGGATCTTAGCTACTACATCAAAAAAATTTCAAAATTCATAATTTTTTAATTTTTTCATAAATATTTAAAAAAATATAAAAAAATATTTTTCCATGATGAATTCAATTTCATATTTTTATGTATCGGAAGATTATTCATAGGTTAATTATCAATAACCATAAGTCGGTTGCAATTATCTAAATGACCTGGTGGATAGGATGATCAATACCCTATATGACACGGGGACACAAATGGATAGATAATATGACTATGTTCGTATATTGATGGATCATCCCGGTCTGGAGAAAGAGCAAGAATCTGAGAGTGGAGGAAGAATTTTCACCACTCAACATTGAACAACTGGAGGAGGAAAATGTTGATGTACTTGAAGACCCATTCAACCTCACTCAACCAATTCTTCCAGAGATAGATGAAAAGGAAGATTAAATCCTTGTTGAGGTATATGTGGGAGATCAACTAGAACTTGATGAATTCTGGAATGAAAGGGAGGAACTGCTAGATCTCTCTGATCCATTTAAAGAAGATCCAACACCACTAAAAAAGACACCACCAATGTGTTGGAATTTTTTAAGAAGATAGAGGATCCCCACTACCTACCTACATCCAATGATAATGAAATACAAAAATATACTTACACCAGTGAAAATATTCAATCCAAACATACATAGGGAGTAGATACAATCTTGAACTCAAACTAATATGATTTTATTTAAACTAATTTGAGTATCTCACTTAATATTTTTGAACATTCAGAATCAGATGACTCCAAATATTCCATGTAAAATGATGTGAAAGAATAATATGTACCTATTGGGGAACACTTTAATCTCCCAAAAGACATTGAATAATATTTTTATGTAATAGATGATGAGAAATAGAATGGTTCACAAGTTGTAACGAAGGAGGAGGAGGCTCCATACTTCATCCTACCCGCGCCGTGTAACATGTTACATATTATAAAGGGGGTGGATCTGGGGTACTCTATCCATGGAGTCCCCCTAAAAAAGAAATTAGATGTTGATACTGGGAAAATCAACATGTGGATGTTGAAATCAATGAAGCTTCATCTTCCCTTAGATTTCAGATAACAGCAGGTACTTCCATATAGAGGTAGTAAAAATTCAGCTCCCACATGAGGGATCATACCAAGATTTTTCATTTAATGGTTTTTATATTTCTAATTTTGTATTTAAATTATTCAAGTATACAACCCACTACTCCTAATAATTTTTAGCTTTGATGAAATGATCTTTATTCTTACATAAGCAATTCTATTTTTTAGGTTCATATATGGGAAAAGGAACCCATAAATAGAGGAAGTGTAATAAAGCATTATTTCAAAAGAGAGAATACTTTTGATGTAAAAAACATTAAACTCCATACATATTTTGGTCCAAAACAGGTTTTGAGATTTAGAGATAATATAGCATGTCCACACATGAATTATTTCATTAAGTGAATTATCAAAGAGACATGATTTTATTAGAAATCTTGTAATTCCATGTTTTATATTTCAATTTTAATGATATTGAATTAATAAAATGTAAAAATTAATGTTAAATTTGAAGCATGTATATTTAAATGTTTACTCATGATTTAAGGGAATTATTTAATTTTTGTAAATTAAATTTCCCTACGATTATTCAAATAGAGAATTTCGGAAATTCACGTGAATTGATTTGTTATTATAAATAATTCCTTTAGTTATATTCCAATATCATATTTCTCATTCTTGAGAGTATTTCAAGACCATATACTTCCTATTTATTCTTGAACATATTTGTTGAGTTATCATGGTATAGGTAACAAGTAGGACTATGCATTTGAACATGTTAAAACTATGACTGTACAAAAACACATTTAAAATTAATAAGTCATCATTTTAAAATCCTTTATACTTAATAACAACATTTACATCAAAAATTATTTATTCCATAGAGGCCTTGAATTTCCTTTATAGGGATGATCCATGTTTCAATACATTTTTATCCATTCCTACCCAAAACTTGGTATTTGAATGATATTTTAAAAATGATGTGTGGGGGTGAATGGAATCATCATGGAAGGGATGTTCTATGTTGTGAGGAAAAATTTTTGGGGTTCTATTGTGGAAATTTTAAATGGTCGAAGAATCATTCAGTAAAATTCATTGTTTTCCACTCTGTAATATTAAAAAAATAAAACAATGAAAAAAAAACAAAAAAAGTGAAATATGATTTGTGATTTTGGAGATCCGAAAATCAGAATTTTCCAAACCGACGATCTTATAATCATATGTGGTTAGCTGATTGGTTGAAGTTTTATCTAATCATAATTATCAATGAAAAAGGATAAAATATAAAATTATTAAAAATATAGATGGTGTATTAATCATTCGTTGTTTTTTACATTTATCATGACCTTAATTTGAGTTTTTGGGGAAGTGGGTGTTGCTAATATGAAGGAGAGAATTGAATTATATTTTATAATACCATGCATTATACTTAAGAGATAAACCTCATCATTGAGCATTTATTTTTGAAAACATCAAATCCTACCAACCATAATCCCCAGTGTAATTTGAACATTTATTGAAAATTTCTCATTCTTTTATGTGCCATTTATCTTTTAAAATTTGATAAAGTAGTTCTTTTACAAGAATGTAGATAAAGTGAATGTTCTCCTGATATGAGCATAACTCTACCTGAATTGTATCAGGAGAGATGAGATTCAAAATTAAATGGTCAGGTTAATAATGATGTGGCATGTTTAATAATAATTAAATGAGGAGATTAAATGAATGAATGATGAAGTTATATCATTTTTCAAAGGGGAAATGTAATATATATAAATTAATTATTCCATTAAAAATTGATAAATTAAATTTATATATTATGTGGATTTTGGAAAATTTCATTTGACATAGATTTTCTTAATAATGTGGAATTATAATATTGGTAACATTTGAGTCCTATGAATTCCATTCTGAGATTTTATCCTTGAGGGATAGCATAATTTATGTTTGGGGGTATTTGATAGATAAAATTTATGCACATATTTTTAAACAATTAATGATGAATTTTTGTATTTTTTTCATTGATAAAACCCATGTATTTAATCATTTGATAAAATTAATGGGTAATTAGAATATTAGAACGAAAATTGTCTAAATTGTAAAATTTCCTTAATTCTGGATTTTTAAAATATGTTTACATCAAGGTTATTTTTACACTATAAGAAAAATTTATGTATATATATAGTGATTCATTTTTTGATAAACTACATATTTTATTTCCATCATATTGGTCTTCTAGACTAGCGGATGATCTAGCCATATAGAGGCCTTATAATTTCAATGAATATGATGATTTCTCTGGGCAGACAGTGTGGAACCCACAATATTAGTGAATATCCATTTCATAGTAAATGTCTCCATTAGAAGTGTTTCATCCTCTCATAGCACTAGGACACATTGTCTCATCATTAAAATTAAATTTATGTTTTTTTTAAGTCATTAAGGTTTCCATTATAGGTTATATGTTTAAACGATGTTTACTAGAACATTAATTCATAAAACGAATCCTCCAATGAGAAATATCATAACCCAAACCACTTGTGTCTTAAAAATCAAAAATTTGGATGGTGGAATTCCAATGAATTTATGAGCATCATTAATGATGGGGTCTTCACATTATTCATCCAATTAATGGGCCAAAATTCAACAAAAAATTATGAGATCATATATATACCTATATAAGTAGAATATCACCTACCTCTTAAATCATTACAATCCTTCCAAACACCATTAGGGGGCACCATGGAGAAAAGGAAAATGGTGATTTATAATATTATTTATTTATTTTGTTTTTCATGTAATGAATTCATATTTAAATTAATGTGTGTCCAATATCTTTCCACTGTCTTTATTTTCCTTATTTAATCTAATTTCTACCACACTTCCATCTTTCTATCGTGATCTCTATGCATTTTCCATATAAAGTGACTAACTCAAGGCTTGGTATTGGGGAATTTTTTAATGGTGTTCTTCATTATTGAGCATCGATTTAAATTTTTTTAAATTTATTTATGATTGATGGAGAATTATTACATGGGTTTCGCGGTAATTCACCATGATACTATTTTTAAAATCCATTCGTTTCCATCGACTCATTGTTTATCCCTCCATTTTAATAAGAAAATCCATAATATTATCGAGTTGGGTATTTCATAAGGGATGGACCACCAAATAGTAAAGCTGAGTCTTTTGGGGATTGAATTCTCGGTTGATGTGTTATCATAGTTGATTATTGGAGGAGGTGCGGTTTGGTGTGTTAAAGGCATGCTAAAATCATAGACTCTTTAAATAAAAAAAATTAATTCATTATTGAGTTTTCATAAAATTAATTTTCAAATTGAATTTAAACAATAAATAAATAATTATTTATCTTGTGTTATCAAACCCTAGGACCACGATCTTTAATCACTAATTTCATTATGTTTTCATCTTGATTTAAATTCGGCATGACATTATTTTAATTACATGTTTTCCAAAATCCTCATAAAATTTATTTTAAAAAATAATAAAAAAACAAAAAATTATTAGATCATGTGAAATAGAATTATGTAATAATCCAACCACAATGTTCCTCAAGTGAGATGGCCTTGGTCATCCACTGTGCTATATTAGAAAAATATATTTTCTTTTTCCATGAACAATGACTGGCCTGTGTCAAAACAGAGTCGTTGCTGGGGAGCTAAGCAGTTACTTCCATCTCGTTTTCAAAAGTCACACTTTTTTAAATATTTTTATATTCATAAAACATATCTACAAATATTATTTTTTACCTGATGAATTCATATTCATATTATTATGCATGGGATGATTACTAATAGATGATATTTCAAGAACAAGAATTCAATTAAAATTATCTAAATGTCAAAGTGGATAGTATAATAAATACTTTGGATGACAAGGGTAAACAAATTGAAAAAACATTTTACTATATTTGTCCATTGATAGGGAAACCAAAACATGATCTGGAGCAAGAATATTAGAATGTGGTGGATAAAATTTCACCACTCATCATTGAAGTATTAGAGGATGTTAATATAGAGGTACCTGAACACTCATTCATCATCACTCAAAAAATTCAACCTAAAATATATGAAAAAGAAGATAAATTTCCTACTGACCTAAATGTGGTAGATCTACAAGAATTAGATAAATTTTATATTCAATAGGTTGAGCTTATTGATCTCCCTAAGCCATGTAATGAATACCCATCACAACTGAATGAAGACAAAACACAAGTGGTGGAATTTTATGTGAATATGGAGGAGCCCGACATCCTACCTCCATCACGTAATAATAAACTCCAAGAGGCATTTTAAAACAAGGAAAATATTCAACCCAAAAATACTCATGGAGATGATACAATCATGAACTCAAAGTCATTTGATTTTATTGAAACTAATTTGAGTATCACAAATAATGGTTTTGAATTTTCAGAATCAGATGACTCTTATTAGGCCTTGGAGGATGATGTGGATGATGAACATGCACCTATTGAGGAAAATTTAATTTTCCAAAAAGACATTGAATATTCTTTTGAGTTAATACAAGATGAGAAAGATAACATTGTAAAAGTATTAACGAAGGAGTAGGAGGCTATGTACTTCATCCGACCCCCGCCATGTAAGTCGCATCGTAATGCGAAGGGGGAGGATCTAGTGTACTATTTTCATGGATTTCTACTCAAAAATAACACAGATGTAGATTCTAGGAAAATCCATGAGTGGGGGCTCAAATTAAGGAAGCTTCTTCCACCCACTGACATTGGATAACAGCAGGTACTACCCTCCAGAGGCAGTAAAAATTCAGGGCATATAATGGGGTTCAAACCTAGATTTATCTTTTAATGTTTTTTATATTTCAAATTTATTTTTCATATTAGTATAGCATGTGGACCACTCCTTCTTATCTATTTTATCATTATTGATAATATCCTTGTTATTATGTTAGCAATTCAATCTTATAGGTTCATATATGGGAAAATGCATCCATAAATCGAGGAAGAGGACTGTAGACTTATTATAAAATAGTTAGTAATTCTAATGCTTAAACCCTTAAACTCCACACAGTTTTTCTTCCAAAACATGTTTTTAGCATTCAAGATAAAATAGCACGTCCACGCATGAATTATTCCTTTAATTTTCATATCTAGGAGACATGAGTTTCTTATGAATCCTATAATTCCATGTTTTAGATTTCAATTTTAATGTGATTGAATTAGTATAATGGAAAATTGAATGCATAAAATGAAGCATGGATATTGGAATGATGGCTTGTGATTTAAGGGAATTAGTTGATTTATGTAAATGAAATTTTCCGACCATTTCTCATACATTGAATTTCTGAAATTCATGTCAATTGATTTGTTATTATAAATCATTCATTCAATGATTTTCTAATATCATATGTCTCATTCTTGAGAGTATTTATAGATCATATACTTCATATTTATATTTGAGAATATTTCATGAGTGATCTTGGGACTTGTCACCTACTAGAACATACATTTTAACGTGTCAATGAAATGACTGTACAACAACATATTTAAAATAATTGAGGCATATTTTGAAAAAATAGTATCCTTAAAGGCCACTTTTAAATTAATCATTATTTTATCTAGTAGAGACCATAAATGTCATTTATGGGTATGATCCGTGTTTCAGGCCATTTTTATACATCCATACCCTACTCTTGGTATTTGCATGATAATTAAAAAATGAAGTGTGGGGGTGAAAGAAATCATGGTGGAAGGGATATAGTACATTTTAAAGAATATATATGGGGTTATATTATCGAAATTATAAATGGTTGTGGAATAATTCATTATACAACATTGTTTGACCATCTTAAATTTAAAAAAATACCAAAAATGTCAAAAAGAACCCAAAAAGGGATAAATTGTTTCTGATTTTAGATAACCGAAAACCACAATATTCCCAAATAAAAATTTCCTAATCATATGAGGTTAGATGAAGGATGTAAGGTTTGACATAATAATAAATTTTGTGTATTTTAAAAAAAATTAGGAAAAATTAAGAGGGTTTATTAATCATTTATTATTCTTTACATTGATCATAACCATAATTTACATGCTGGGGGAAGTCATTGCTTCTACATTGAAGGGGAGATTTTCATTACACTTTTTAATATCATGCATTGTACTTAGGAGATAAACCTCTTCCATGAGCTTTAATTTTTTATAACATAAAATCCTACCAACATTAACCCATATAGTTATTTGATCCCTTATAGAAATGTCGTCACGAGTTTATGATCTTTTTGTCATTACAAAGTGAAGAATGTATTTATTTTACTAGATTGTTGAAAATTTTCATGTTCTCGTTATATGAGCATAACTATACTAGAAATTCTTCATTAGAGATGAGTGTCAAAATTTAATGGTGAGTTAAATAATGTTGTATCATGTTTAATAATAATGAATTGAAGAAATATGATTGAATGAAAGAAGAATTTCCATCAATTTTCAATGTCGAAAAGTAAAATATATGAATTAATTATATCTATAACAATTGTGAAATTAAATTGATATTTTATGGGTATTTTCTTAATTTTTTGATGGTTATTGAAAATTGTTTGATTTTATTACTTTGGAACATGAATACAGGTAACACAAGAGTCCTATGAATTCCATGTAGAGATTTAATTCTTTTGGGTAAGCATAGTTTTTGTGTGGGGGTAATTGGAAAAACAATTTTGTGCATATTTTAAATCCAGTAATGGTGATTTTTTAATGATTATCAATTATAATAATCAAGAAATTAGTTTTTTTATAAAAAAATGGGTAATTTGATGTTTAGAATGAAAATGGAATAAATTTATGGAAGTGCATAAATATGAGTTTTTAACATATTTTTACATCAAGGGTATTTTTTCATTTCATTAAAAATATATTTCAAAATATAGTGATACTTTTTTTAGACTTCTTATTTTATTTCGTTCAACTTTGTGTTCTAGACCTGATGTTGATTCAACCATCTATAGGCCTTATAAAATCGAGAAATTTGATGATTTTTCTAGGAAGACATCATAGACCCCACAATAGTAACAGATTTCCATTAAATACTAAAAATCTCCAATGTAAGTGATTCAACCTATTATTTCAATTTAACACATTATATCAGCTTTAAAATTGATTTTAGGTTGTTTTTATGTCATTATGGTCGACATTGGAGGTTATAATTTTAGAGGAAAATTCCTACAACCTTCATCCAGAAAATGAATCCTCTAAGGAAAAAATATTAACCCATACCACTTGTGTCTAAAGACGCTAAAATTTGGACGGTGGACTTCCAACAAATTTATGAACACCGTTCATAAAGGGTGACATGGGTTATTTAGATAATTAATGGGAAAAAACATGAAAACAATCAGACGACATAAATCTCCCTATTAAAGGAGAGGATGACCAACATCTCAAATAATTCCAATCCTTCCCAACACCATATTGGGGCTCCAAGTAGAGTAAGAAAATGGCCATTTAGAACATTATTTATTTATTTTATTTTTACTTTTAGTTACATTTTCTCAAGTAATGCATTTATATTTTAAATAATTTGTTCCCACCTTCTTTTCCACTATCTTTCTTTTCCAACATTAATATAATTTCTACCACATTTCCATCTTCCCATCATGATATCTATGAATTTTTTATGGAAATTGATAAACTCAAGGCTTGGACCTAGTGGAGTTTTTCATTGTGTTCTTCATTATTGAGATTCAATTTAAAATGTTTTAAATTTATTAGTGATCAATGGATGAGTATTACACGTCTGCAGCGGTCGTCCACCACGACACTATTTCTAGAATCTATTCCTTTCCATTGGTCCATTCATTCTCCCTATGTTTTAATAGTAAAAACCATAATACCATGGATGTGGGGTTTTCATTAATGATGAAACAATATACAATGGAGCCGAGTGTTTTTGGGATATCATTTTCAATTGAGGTGTTATCATTGTTTACTATTGGAGGAGGTGTGGTTTGGTGTCTCATAGGAATGCTAAAATGAAATCAACGGAATATAAATCATTAATGAAGATTCAGAAAATAAATTATAAAATTGAATTTAATCAATAATTAAATAATTAATGATCTTGTGTTGTCCAACCCTAGGATGAAGATCATTATTCCCTAATTTTATTCTATTTGTATCTAGATTTAAATTCTTCATTTCATTATTTTAGTTTCATTTTTTCCAAAACCCTAAAAATAATTATTGTCAATAATTATTTTTATCAAAAAAATATTAGGTTATTTAGAATAAGGTATTAAACTGACTACAATGCTTGTCAAGTGAGGGAAGCCTGGCCAAGCACTATGCTGCATAAGGAAAATAAATTTTCATTATCCTCACCCATTGATAGGTGTGTGTCAAAACTTGCGTTGTTTTTGGAGAGCTAAGAAATTACTTCAATAACCTTTTAAAAAACACACATTTTGTAAATATGTTTTCATTCTAAAAAAATATAAAAAAATTCCTTTTTCACTGATGAATTTAAATTCATATTATTATACATGGGAATATTACTGAAAGGTGATATATCACAAACTATAAGTCAATTAAAATTATCTAAATGGCTGAGTGGATTTGATGAGAAATAATCCGGATAACAAGGGGAATCAAATTGAATGATCATTTGACTATTTTCTTACATTGATAGAGCATCCCACCCCTAATCCAGAGCATAAGGAATATATTGTAGTGTATAAAATTCCACCACTCATCATCGAAGTACCAGAAGAGTTAAATATAGTGGTACTTGAAGACTCATTCATCCTCCATCATCCTTTTCCCGACTGAGCTACATCTGGGATATCAAAATGAATTTGATGAATTTTGGAATGAATGGGAGGAACTGATTGATCTCCCCAAGCCATGTAAAGTAGATCCAACACCACTAAATATATACACCATCCCAGTGGTGGATTTTTTTTTGAATATGTAGGATCCCAACAACCTACTTCCATCCACTGGTAATAAAATCCATGAGGAACATTACCCCAACAATAATATTCTACCAAAAGATACTCGGGGTTTTGATACAATCAAGTACTCAATCTTATTTGATTTTAATGAAACTAATTTGAGTATCACATGAAATCGTTTTGAATTTTCAATATCAGAAGACTTTTATTATTCCATGGAGGATAATTTTAATGAAGAAGATGCACCTATTGGGTAACAGATGATGCACCCTAATGACATT
Source organism: Viscum album (assembly GCA_963277665.1). Taxonomy (NCBI): domain Eukaryota; kingdom Viridiplantae; phylum Streptophyta; class Magnoliopsida; order Santalales; family Viscaceae; genus Viscum; species Viscum album. Next base: position 662,892,892 of record OY728165.1, on the reverse strand, counting down.
GAATATTCTTTTGAGGTAATATAAGAAGAGAAAGAGAACATTGCAAAAGTAGTAGTGAAGGGGTAAAGGCTCTGTAATTCATCATATCCCCACCATGTAATATATAACATATTGAGAATGGGGTGATATAATGTACTCTATTAATAGAGTCCTCCTTCCCAAGAACATATATGTGGATTATGGGAAAATCCACATGGGGGTTCAAATCAAATAAGCATCATCCACCCTCTGATTTATTGAAACAGCTGGTATTTCCCTATAAAGGAATTAAAAATTCCGGACCTAATTTTGGTATTATACTATGATTTATCTCTATATTTTTTTATTATTCCAAATTCATATTTTTTATTCGTCTAGCATGCGGCCCACTAGTCCTTATCATATTGATCATTAATGACATGATACTTGTAATTAATTATGTAATTCACTTATAAGGGGTCGTATATGGGAAAAGGAATCCTTAAATAGAGGAAGATGATTGATGAATTATTTAAAATGGGATTTTACATTTAAAGTACGTACCTTTAAACTCCATTCAATTTTTTGTCCAAAACATGTTTTGAGCTTTAAAGAAAAAGTAGCATGTCCACAAATGAATTATTACTTTACTTGACTTATCTAAGGGACATGAGTTTCATAGGAATCCTATAATTCCATGCTTTAGATTTAAATGTTAATGAAATTGAATTAGTAATATGTAAAATTTAATTTTTATTGTGAATCATGGATATTAAAATGATGACTCGTGATTTAAGGGAATTAGTTGAATTATGTAAATGATATTTCCTGACCTTTTTGAATAAGTCAAAATTCAAAAATTCGTGTGAATTTATTTGATATTATAAATCATTCCTTTGATGATTCTAAAATATCATAAGTCACATTCAGGAGACGATTTTTATACCAAGTACTTTAAATTTATATTTGAGAATATTTCATGAGTGGTCTTGGGACATGTAACCTGCTTGAACATGAATTTTAACATGTCAAATCTATGAAATTACAAAAAATCATTTTAAATGATTGAATCATCCTTTGAAAAGTCATTATCCGTAATTACCACCTTTACACCAATAATTATTTTATACCATAGAGTCCATGAATGGACATTAGGGGAATGATCCTTGTTTCAAGCCATTTGTATCCCTTCTTACCCTACTCTTGGTATTTGCGTGATATTATTAAAATGAAGTGTGGGGGTGAATGAAATCATATTAGATAGAATAAATTACATTGTAAGGAAAATGTGTGAGGGTAATATTTTTTTAATTGTAATTGGTTGTGTAATCTTTCATTATACATCATTTTTTGACCATCGTGAATTTGAAAAAATAAGAAATTGAAAAAATGAACAAAAAATATAATTTTTTTTTTCTGATTTATGGAAATAAAAAATTCACCATTTTTAAGACCGACTATCTTCTAATAGTATGTGGTTAGGTTATGCATGTGAGCATTGATCAAATAATATCATTTGAAAAAAAAAAATAAGAAATTATAAAAAATTCAAGGGTGTGCATTAATCAATCAATATTCATTAATTTGATCATGACCTAACATTTATTTTTGGGGGATGTGGGTGTTGATACTTTGAAGAGGAGAATCTCATTACACTTATTCATATCATGCATATAACATAATAGATAAACCTCCTCCTTGATTTATAGTTTTTTAAAACATAAAATCCTACCAACCACTATCCATATTGTTATTTAAGGAATTATTGAAAATTCATCAGAATTTAATGTCCTTTTTGACTTTACAATGTCGAGAAAGTAGTTATTTTACAATATTATGTAAAATGAACTTTTTCTCAGGATATGGGAAGAAATCTACTTGAATTGTTTCATGTGATAAGAGAGTAAAGTTTTAATAGTGAGGTAAATCATGATATGACATGTAAAATAATAATGAATTGATAAACATGAGGCAATGAAAGAAGAAGTTCCATCATTTTTCAAAGGGGAAAATTAAAATATATGAATAAAGAGTATCTTTAAAAATTGTGAAATTAAATTTATATCTTATGTGTATTTTTGAAAATATAATATAACATTGAACTTTTTTTATTACATTGAAATTTTAATATAGGTAACGTTGGTGTCCTATGAATTCCATGTTAATATTTTATGCTCTTGGGAATGCATGATATATATGTGGGGGAATTTGACAAAATATATTCTATGCATATTTTTAGTCTAATAATGATGAATTGTTAATTTTTTTTAATGATAAAACCAATTTAATTATTTGTTTTATCGAAAACAATGGATAATTTTAATTTTAGAATGAAAATGGTCTAAACTGTTGAATGTTCATAATTCTAGAATCTAACATATTTTTACTTGTAGTGTATTTTGTTCATTTCGTGTGAAATGTAATTCAATATTTAGTGATTATTTTTTTATAATCCATATTTTTTTCGTTAAACTTTTTTTTCTAGATTGTGGGATGATTCGGTCATCATGACACCATAAAAAATATATCAATTTGATGATTTTTTAGAAAATAGTTCGGACCCCACCATAGTAACATATGCCTATCAAGGCCAACGAGTCTCTAATTTTTGTTCATCCACTTGGGATAGCATGATGACACATAGGTGCAACTATAAAATTAAATATATGGTCTTTTGATGTCATTAAAGTTGCCATTGAAGGTTATACTTTTAGAGGAAACTTCATAGAACATTCATCCAGAATCATAATCCTGTAATGAAGAAAAATCATATCCCATCCAACTAGTGTCCAAATGAGTTGAAATTTAGCGGGTGAACGGTAATAAAATTTATGATAAACATTAATTAAGGGCTACATGTGTTATTTGTAAAACTAATGGTCCAATAAATGTGAAATCATTCTGAGGAAAAAAACTCTTATTAAATAATAGGAGCTCCAACTTCTCAAATTATTCCAATCCTTCCCAACAACAGCCAAGTTAATAAAGGAGTCGAGGCCAAGGGCCATTTATAATTTTATTTATTTATTTTCTTTTTATTTTTAGTTTTATTTTCTCATTCCATGCATTCATATTTTAAATAAAATGTGTCCACCTTCTTTTCTCTCATCCTTGTTTTCTAGCGGTGATCTAATTTTTACCACTTGTCGATTATTCTCGTATGATCTCAATGAATTATTAAAAGTAAATTGAGTAACATGAGGATTAGACATGTATCATGGTTTTATAATGTTATTAATTATTGATCTTCTATTTAATATGTTTTAAATTTATCTTTGATTGATGGATGAGTGTTACAAGGGTCTGATGGTGGTCCACCCCAACACTATTTCCAAAATCAATTCCATTTCATTGGTTCATTCATTATCCCTAAATTTTCTTTTTAAAACCCATAATATGGTGGAGTTGGAGTTGTCATAAGGGTTGAAATAGAATTTGGTGTAGTTGAGCCTTTTTGAGATAACATTTTATGTTGAGGTGTTATCATATTTGACTATTGGAGGAGGTGTGGTTTGGTGTGCCGAAGGCATTCTAATATCACACGATCATTAAATCAATGGATAGTAATTAATTAATGAGGTTTCATAACAATTTTTATCAATTTCAAATTAAAAAATAAATAAATAATGAATGAAACATTATTATCCTACCCTAGGATAAAGAACATTCTTCCCTGATTTAATTCTGTTTTCATCTAGATTTTAATTATTCAAGTCATTATTTTAATTTCATTTTTTCCAAAACCCTAAATAACAATGTTTTCATTAATTATTAAGTAACCAAAAAATATTTATATTATGTGAATTTTAAATAGTTATTGGACCCAATGTAACACTCCTCATGTTTTATGACCCTGGTCAGCCATTGTGTTGCATTAGGAAATTAAATATTCTTTTCCACGCCCAATGACAGGTGTGTATCAAGAATCCCTCCTTGTTTATTCTAACTATATGAAGAGGGTGTAATGGATTAAAATAATCATGTGGAAAACCCATTTTCTACTAAAATTATGGCTCCATGTATCTAAAACCCCCCATAACTATACCAAATCACTTATTAACATAGTCTTCAATCATATTTGGACAATAATGAACTAAAGATAAAATTATAATCTTCCATACCTTAATAAAAAAAGAAGGGTGTTACATTTAAATTGTATATAATAATTCCATGTAAAAAGGATTATAAAAAATATTTTATTTATAATAATTACAATACAAACATTATCATTTATATAGGACATGATTTTAATGTAAACTTTTCATCATTTAAATAATCAGATGGGAAATCCACACCACTAATATTGTAGTGTTATAATGATCAATATTTATTTACTACAATAACTTATTCAAGATATTATTGAGGTATTCCATATGAAATATGTTCAAATATGTTTGATATCCCATCACAAAATGGGTCCATGTGATAATCTAATTCTAGCATGTATAATATATTTAAATTAATAAGATTCATTTTAATTATTTTAGTCTACATTGTGCATGCATGAAATATTTTAATTATTTATATTTTTTCCAATTTAATATAGAAGTTTAAAATTACTATTTTAGTGAAAATATGATCTCATGATTTTAAACTATTATGAAATCATGTGATAATAAATTAATTTCAAAACCTCACCGAGAAGGGAAATCACAAACTGACAGAAGAAGAGACTCCATGCTTTTTATAAAAATATTTCCTAAATGTCAATATCAAGGATTATTTAAATGAATTATTAAAAGGAATTATTGAAATGAAATATTTTGATGATTTTTTATGATCAAAATGAATATTTTTTAGAGAGTCATTGGAAATTTTATTTATAAATACCAAGGAATCATAGATGATGGAGTCAATATAATTTAAAATTATAGGTCATTTTCAAATGTGGACTAGTTCATTTCGAATATTTATATTCATTATATAGATATTCATAACACCAATTTCCCTAAAGAATAATAAATCATGATGGTTTTATCATGAATTAATAAAAACAAATATCACAAAAAAAAGTTTGAGTAAAGATCTTGTGGCCTCTTTACTTCAAATCATACAGTCATGAGAACTAAGAAGAATTTTGTAAAACAAACGACATATCTAATTACGTGAATTATGAATTTCTGATGAAAAAACTTGAAGGGAAACATTTTAAATACAATTATGAATATAGAAGAAAATTATGATTAATTATTTTAATGAAAAATAGTGATATCAAATAAATATTAATTCCACTTCAATGAATAATCTATCACCACTTGTGCATGTGGGGATTTTTCACAATTTAATTATAAAACCATTTAAATTCATGTACAAAAAAATTCATAAACGCATGAAATGTTAAATGACATGAAATAAATAACATGTAATATATGAGAGATTTTAATAAAATTGATTTGGTATAACATATTATAAATATACAATAAACATAATTTCTAAAAAAAATAATAACAAATAATGTAATTAAAATTATGGTCAATGATTTTTAAATATAAAAAAAACATGAAACCCTTCCATGATGTTACCCCGAGGAATTAAAATTCACATTATATTAAGATTATGTGAAATTATTTTCATGAATTATATAATATGAATGTAATTGTGGGTACAAAATTAATATATTTAAATTTGTATGGTACTTTATCAACTGAAGGAAGAATTATTTTATAGTATTTTGACATAGAAATCAGTGAATTGTATCATTATAATGAGTAAATATAAATCCATGTAAATAGTGGATTGTGAAATTATAGATCCTTTGAAAATTATTAGACACTCAAAAAGATCATGATGTTTATAATCAGAATCCAATGTTGATTATGTTGTCTAAAAAAATCAGATATTATGATTTCCATGTTGATAAAGAATACATGTCAATGTAGTGAAATAATAGTTATATCTAACCGAGTGGTTTCGATTGGAAGATTATTCATTTTTATGAATTTGATGACCCCTATTGGAATTTGGTCATAGAGAAGTCATAATGGGACAGTATGATTATTTTATATGTTAGTTGAAACATGTGATATATTGTGGGAATCTTGATATGTAGTATTTTTGTATTTGCTTTTTATAGGAATGGGACATTCCTGAAAGATAACCACAAGTTTGTAGTAAATAATCCATATAAATTTGGATTTACATGTTTTATAATGAATTATGTGTTTTTACCAAACCCTTTAAAAATATTTGGCCTTATTACACATTAAATTTAAACATTTCAAAAATAATTTACATGTCCTAATATTTTATAGTTCTTTGAATCAAAATGGGTAAAACAAAATGAAATGAATTAAACAAAAAAATAAATCTCATTCACCCAAACCCTATTAGATTGATTGAATGACCCCTTAGGAACATTATATTACATAAATTTTATGTTAGATTAAAATTTACAGTATTTGATATTATGAAATCTATATATTATATAAAACTTATTGGGATGATTATCCATATTTTTTCACGGCATTATAGGGATTATGGATCAAATACATGAAATAATTTTAATTCATGGAACTATTCCCAATGTGTTTTTGTAGTGCCGCCAAAAAAGATTCAATCCCAGGAGGATAGGGTATGCATTTCATCTTTTCAATGGTCTGGAGATAGATCCCATGTCAATGGAGTATAAGGTGGTCTTTTATAAAATGTTATCAATGACCCATATTCTTTTAACAATGTTATCATGAAATTTAGGATAGAATAAAAATATGATTTTCAAGGATAGAGTAAGATGTTTAAATTGGCGTTTATCATCCACTCTTAGTATCCTATCATGAATAAGAATGGTATTTTTTATATTTTTTTCATATTTAATTATATTTATCCTTCCATATTTGGTATGTTGTATGACATATGCATTGTTATTTTATGCATTATTTTAGGGATGATTCCATTTCCAATAAATTTCTACATTATAATTTAATTCAATCCAAATATTATTAATTATTATAGTTTATATTGATGAATAATTCTTCCAACCCCAGTTACCTATAGTTGGTGCATTGTTACATAACATTGGAATGATATAAGGAATCATGTCTCGAAAGACTGGTCAGTTTAGAAGCCTTGGTTGTACATGATACATTCATATGTATTACATTACATCATGACATAAAAACATCAACAACATTTTGTCCCCTTTTGAAGACACTTATATCCTTAACATATCCATACAGGTCAACCATAAAATAATTCTTGACATCCTGGGAAAAATAAAACATAAAACAGGGGTGAGCTCAGATTCTTAGTAAGGATAACAATATAGGGAAACGTTCATAAATATGCACAAAAATTAAAGGAAATGTATTAGACTAAAACAAAATATTTTTAAATTTAAAATTCAGCATAATATGTAAAAGATAAAATCAAATAATTCCATTTACTTATTCTCATGTATATTCTACTAATTGAATAATCACATGCAATATCAATTTCCACATTCATAATGAAGGAATACATAATGCCAAACATCATAACCACATAGTCAAGGCCATGTTCCAAGGCTACAAACAATATTTCATCAAGGAATTGTTCCAAGACACTAGTTAGTCTCCTAATACCTACTGATTCAGCGAGAAGTTATAGCGGGATCCACCTATCACATACTAAGTCCAATACATTCCTCGTATAAAAAGGATTAAGCATAACATAAACATTTGTATTAAAAATAGCATAAAAAATGTCAATAATTTATCCATACACCATTAATGGTGTAAAAATAACACATCCACAATTAAAATTATCACAAAACCTTAAACACAATATGAATGTTTTGTATCAAAATAAATAAACAACAAACAAGGTTAAAATCCCCCAAAGGATATCGACATTGATGAAATAAAATAATTTTTTTAGAGAATTACATTTTTCTATTTTGAAATCATTTAAAAGTAATATAATTATAAAAGAAACCATTTGTTTTGAAGATATTATTATAAGATTGTATGGGATGCTTCGACTATGTTTTTACAGAAAAAAATATCTGCATCCACCTTATAAGTTAAAAAAATACATTCCTACCTTAATTTTTTAGAAAAAGTCATAAAGTACCTTGTTTGGAAAATGACAGAAATATTCCATTCAAAACATATATGGTGAAATAATGATATAAATGACTTTATAAAATTGTCTATTATGAATGTTTTGAATTACATTTTTATGAAAACAAAGATGTGGATGATAAAGAGGTCCCATTTGATACTTACGTAAAAACAACCTCAGATAATAAAAAGATTGGGAAATTAACACTTAGCTTGTACTTTTCCATAGTCGATGGTATGTTAACATATTTTATAATAGTAAAAAAAAATTATTAAATTATACAACTACTATATAATCATATATGATATAATATATGATCTTATAATATTTCTTTTTATATAATATTTTAGTAGTATCATCATTTTGGGTGTTAACTGTTTCATTTTCCTTTATATGAAAGGTTAAATAAGAAATGATGGTTATGCATAGGATGTATTTTATTCATATACTTAATGATATTATGTACATAAACATTATTTTTAAACATAAATGGAAAATTACTCTTGAATGATTACAATGGGAAATGAATCCCATCACGTTCGTGGAGACAATAATCTGTATGTACGCATGAGCGACAATATCATTATATTGATTGCATAATTGTATGTAATTGGATGGTATAACATATATAATGTATCATTAAATTGTTATATTTATTATTTACATCAGTTTTACTAATTATTATACCCATTCATGTAATGAAATATATGAATAACAAACTACACCACGATGTGGAGAAGATAATCCATACCAAGGCATGTATGTTGACATTGTCATTTATATAATGAATAGAATACTGTATACGGTTGTACCATTTTTATAATTACATCAGTGTATATATAATATACTATAGTTATTATTTTATAATGTAATCAACAATGTAAGAGGAAGTGGAGGAAGAAAAGTACTTGAATGTGGTGATAAAATATTTATCTCATATTTGGGTTCTTCCTATAGATTTGATCAAAAGGGAAACTTATGTAGGATTTATGACAAAAGTAAGGCCTCTATGATGAATGGGGGAATGTTTGTAGGATATTTGGTCCGGGATTGGATGATCCAAAAGTATTTGGATGTGTGAATTTATGATAAGGTGAAGTTCCCTTTTATAATAGAGGTGAGGGTCCCATTATGAAAAGTTTGAAATATTATTTTATAATAAAATAATTTTTAGTTTCTAATGGCTCAAAAATGATTTATAATTTAAATAAGAAGGTTGGGTGGGTCAAAAAACTATCCTACTAAAGGTTTTACATAGTTATATGTCAATATATTAACAATATCATTTAGATTGAACTCTAATTTAAATAGTTTGACATTTACCATGTCTCTTTGTATTTTTATATTATATGGTTCATAAAAATACTATAACAATACCAGAGAACCCCATGTGTTTCATTATTAATATATGTAACCTTATCTACATCCTTTGGCTGATATTTAGATTTTATGAAAATTATATTAATTAATAATATAATATTTGTTTTAAATACTCAATTATATCAATTTTGACCATATTTAGTATTTGATTTTTTTAAAGATATAAAAACATTATCACTAAAATAAAATTTATTTAACAAACCCTACCATGTCATATTGACCTATAAAAATAGTGTAATTCATCAAAAGAATCAATTTACAATTATTTGGATATTTATAATATCAATTATTTTAATATATCATTAATAAGGTAATTACTGAATCAACATTGATTCATAAATAAATTAAATTATATAATGTCTAAAAATAATAAATAAAATATATTATTTAAGAAATATTGTTTTCTAATGATTTTTATAGTCGAATTTATATTTTCTAAAACCCTATATTAAAAATTGTTTAGTTATTAAGCGTTTAATTTAACTTTTTTAACTCTTCTTTAAAAAAAATAAAAATAAATGTCATAATCTAATCCAAGTGGACCAAAGTGGATCTTATTTTATTGCTAAGTTAGTTTTTGTTTGAATTATATGTATCAAAAAGAATTAAGACATGTGTTATGGGAATTACGATATCATTTTTAACCTTAATTACCCTATTTACTTTTAACCATTGAAAATAAAAGTCAAATGATATTGTTTACCAAAAATTATTTTCATATTATTGAACTAAATAATAATTACTAATATTAACCGTGTCTCTCAAATTTTTGAAATTAAACTCAGAGATGTGGTAAGATTATTTTTTATTCAAATTTACAAATGCTCCTATGAGGTGTGTAAAAGAGGGTAAAAAGTTCAATAAAATTATATATATATAAACTTATTATAAAATTTATGCAGTGAATTAAATTGAAAATTTATAGGTTTTATGTATCTATATTAAGAAGAAAAATTCAAAATAAAAGTACTATTTATTTAAATAAAATGTCTGTTTTAACCAATAATGCAGTTTTTTCCCCTATTTATCAAAAATTGAAAGTTTCTAGAAATATTCCAAAAATTCACCCTAAGCTAATTTTGATATTATGAATCCAAAAATGAAGTCCATTTTGAATGAGAAAATTCATAAAATTTTAAAAAGTGGATATTACTATTCATAGTGGCCAGTTTTATTGGTCGTGGTGTGTTAGAATATTGATGTTGCGGACAACGCAAAATATTGTACAATTCAAAGGGAAACGTACCCTCGAAGCTTGGGGTGTTACATTCTCCCTTCCTTAAAATAATTACATCCTCTAAATTTCTATAACATTACTACATAAAATGATTTAGGTGGTTATTCACCATAAGTTCCTCGGGTTCTTATGTTGCCTCTTCCATATTATGGTTTCTCCATAGATCTTTTTCCAGACGAGTCGTCCAGTACTATAGCACTTGTTATCTTGTATCATGAATCTTGAAAGGATCATCAATATAAGACAGATCAGGTTCTAGTTTAATTTCCTAATAGGTGTGTACATGCGTTCGGCCATACATGAATTTTCTCAAAAGTGATACGTGGAACACATCATGTACTTTGAAGAGTCTTAGCGGCATTTACAAACGATAAAATAAAACTCCAATTCGTTATAGAATTTTGAAAGGTCTGATATACCCAAGACTCAATTACCCCTTCATACCGAAATGTATATCACCCTTCCATGGAGATAACTTCATGAAAACATGATCTCCTACCTGAAATTTAAAATACTTCATTCGTTTATCGACATACCTATCTTCTCGTCTTTGAGCTGCTTTGATTTGGGTTTGGATAACAGTAAAATTTACCATTTTTTCCTCAACATGTTTTGGGACTACGTATTTTCATTCACCAACAATATCCCCACAAGTTGGTGTGCAACATCTCATTATATAGAATACTTCATATGGTTCCATATGAATACTTGAATGGAATCTATTGTTATAGGAAAATTCTACCAAAGGTAAATATTGATAACACATACCTTGAAAGTCTATTGAGAATGATCTTAACATGTCATATATGGTTTTAATTGTCTGTTTTAATTTTCCATCGGTTTGAGGGTGGTATGAAGTTCTCAAATGAAGATCAGTATCTAGGGAATTCTAAAAACATGTCTATAATCATGATGTAAAATGGGGATCAGGATTAAATAAAAATTAATTGGGGTACTCCATGAAGTATTAAAAATTCATTAATATATAGTCTCTCAATATGTTCAAGTGGTGAATCTTCTCCCATATCATGATAATGTGCTGACTAGGTACGAAGATCAACAATGACCCATATTGCATCATTCCTTCTAGGAGTCATTAGTAGCCCCATGGAAAACTACATCACAATATTATTCCATTTCCAATTAGGAATGGAAAGAGATTGCATGAATCCTCCGGGTTGTTGCCTTCAAGACTTCACTTGTTGAAAAAACATACATCTCGACACAAAATCAACAATCTCTCTCTTAATATTGTCCCAAAAAAAATTTCTTTAAAATCTCTATATATCTTACTACTACGAGGGTGTATAGAGAAATTTAAGCTATGAGAATATTCCAACAATTTCCTTTTTAGATCATGTATATCAAGAACAAATAGTCTCTTCCAAAATTTCAAAATTCAATCATTATATACAATTTCGATCAATCTCTAATAAATCACAACATTAATATTTTTTTTTAAATTCTTAGTCAACAGTCTGAGAACCTTTTATCTTTTCTAGTAAAGATGGATTGGTAACCATTTGAAAAAAATGGATGTTTCACCATTCATGGTAATTCCCATATCCATATTTAAAATATCTATGAATATAATATCCTTTTCAACTCACATCTTGTTCAAAACACCATGATCCTTTCTTCTCAAAGAATTTTTCACCTTATTTAGATTCCCCATGTGGTAGTGTATAGTGAATTCATAATCTTAGAGTAGTTCAAGCCATATCCATTTCCTCATGTTGAGTTATTTTTGGGATAAAATAAACATCAGACTCTTGTTATCAGTATAAATATAACATTTTTTACCAAATAGATAGTGTCTTAATATCTTTAAATCAAAGATTAATGCTACCAACACAAGATCATGAGTGGGATAGTTTTGATCATGAATTTTATACTATCATGATGCATAGGAAATAACTATATCATTCTGCTAAGGACACATCCAAGTCCTTTCATTGAAGCATCACTATATATAACAAACCCATTGTTCCCCAATGGTAGTGTCAAGATAAGAACATAAACTACTATTCTCATCAGTTCATCAAAACATTATTCACACACTTTTTTCCAAAAACAATTAACCCCTTTACATGTGAGCTTGGTTAATTGTTTAGCCAATCAGAAAAAATATTTCACAAAACACCGATAATAACCCGCTAAACAAATTGAACTGTGTACCACATTTATAGTTGTTGGTGTTTTCCATTCTTTCATTCCCTTTCTCATTGAAAGATGAATAAGGATTCCATCCAAATAGACAATATGTCCAAGAAAAGAAATCTCAGGAATCCAGAATTCACACATTCTAAACATCCCATATAATTCATTTCTTCTAATAGCATTTAGAATAATTCACAAGTGATTTTCGAGATCTTCGTGGTTTTCATAGTATACTAAGATATTTTCAATAATCCCCACTACAATTTCATCGTGAAATTTATTGAAATCTCTGTTCATTAGATCCATGAAAACAGAGGGTGCATCATTCAGCCCAAAAGGAATTACTGTAAACTAGAACTGCCTATACCAGGTTCGAATTGTTGTTTTTAGAATGTGTTCCTTTTTTCCACACAACTGATGATATCTAGATCAAATATCAATACTTGAAAAATATTTTGTTCCATGATGTTGGTTGAATAAATCATCAATGCGAGGTAGGGGATTCTTGTTCATTATTTTTATAGCATTGATCTCCCTTTAGTCAATGAAAAATCTCATAGATCTGTCATTATTCTTCAAAAATATTATAGGGGCTCCCCATGTAGAAACACATGGGAAAATAAATACATTATTACTCATTTACTCTAGTATTTTTGTTTGTTCCAAAAATTCCACAGTGTCCATTCAATAAAGGGTCATTGGTATGGGCCATGAACAAGGAATTAAGTCAAATGAAAACTCAATATCTCATTCTGGAGGATGATCAGGTAAATCTATTGGAAACACATCAACACATTCTTAAACAATAGGTATGTCCTCTATTATAACATTATTTTCCTCTCCCATACATATTTCATTATCTTCATCCCCAATAATTGAATTTAGTTGAGCTACTAGGGTGGATCTTGATAAAAATTAGGTGGTGATGTTTCTGCTCTAATGATAAAGTACTCTTTATCATCATTGAAAATGGTAACCTCATTCTTCTTAAAAAAATTATCATATCATAGTTTGAAATCCAATCCATTCTGAGGATTATATCAAATTAAATCATGTTTATGATGATTAGATGAACAGATAAAGACCATTTATATTCTCTAATGGGAACTGATTCACCAGACATTGTTGCGATAATACATCCCTTAGGTGTTTTGACTGACAGCTCCCTTGTTATGTAAAATTGAAAACATCTAATTTTTATAGAAAACTGGGAAGATATAAAAAAATGTGATGATCGAGAGTCCAATAAAGCCTCAGAAAAACATGAGGAAACCATTAAATTACATCCCACTACACCTTTCGGAGCATCAAACTCATCATTAATGATCATATAAGCTTGGCCTTGATCCCTTGGCATTTTCTGAAGTATGATTCATTGGATCTTAGGACATTTTTTTTATAATTTATTTTTCCTCTACTATTGTAGCATTCAACATTGGAAGCCTCTTTCTTACACTTGCAATCATGATCTTGGTGGACCTTTTCACCATATTTGTAATAGACTCTCATTCCCTTCTGGAAGGTACTGGGGTATATCTTCCCACATTTTCCGTAGGATGTATATTCAACATTTCCCTTCTTACCCTTATTTCATTTTCTATAGTGTTCTATAGATCTCTTCTTCTCTTTCTTTTCTTTATGTTCATAAGACTTTGCGAATTATTTTTCTTTCTTGATATCACATGAGATAGAATATTTTTATAATATGAAGGATTGTGAGACTAATTCTCATTAGAGAAATTGTTTTAATCATTAATATAATTGATTATTCTTACACATTAGGTTATTTATATTATCTGTATTATTACATGCTATCCTTGTAAAGTTAGCCTCTTATTTTTTTACATTATCATCCTCTTTTTTCCTCAGACTCGCAAATTTTTTTTCCATATCCGCTCGATAATCATAAAAAAATTATTTTTCTAATGAAATACCTTCAAATTAACTCCATTCCATATTTGATACTTCATCATATTCCTTTGTTTATTGAATCAATGACCACCATTGATTGACATCTACCGTGAAGCAATAAACTACCATGCCAACTTTTTCCCTTTCGCTACTCCCCAATGCGTGAAATGTTTTTTATGAGGAATTAATTTATTTCTAAACTACTAATATATTTGTACTCTAATTGAATGTTGGTTTTTGTTTACTTATGAAGTAGTCTAAAATTTATCCTCCACATTGTGGATCAGGGTGCTCCATACTGGTATGTTTATTATTTATAACCTGACCGAGTTTTCCTAGTATAGTGATAAGATGATCGACACCAATTTAATCACCAGCTCCTCTATAATTATATTTAGTACGAGGTAAATCCCTAAATGGATTACATTTATTGATATGGTTTCTATTCCTTGTACTTTGATCCATTTCTAAACAATTACATACAATAGATTTGTTTATGAATCGCAACACATAATTCCAAACATATAAAGCACTTAAAATAAATTTAATAGTTTATAGATTAAATCCATAATCATAAAAATGTTTTCATTGAGGAAGAATATACTCATAAATCATTTATATTGGTTTGTAAAGAAAAGTATTTTTATCCAAAGAATTTCCCATGGGAGTGTTGTAATGAATAGTGTAGTAAGGCCTGTTCTCGTGCACCAGTTCACGTTCAAGTCTAGTTGAAAATGGTGTTTTTGGATTTGACGCCTAGGTACATATATGATAGAGCCACCTATACCAGCTCATATCCAGACATGGATGTATTTCTTTGAAAACTCACAAAATATAACAAGAAGGCTCGATCATGGGCATAAGACCCATGACCCCAAAATTTATTCAAAGAAAAATAAAAGTTGCAGCAAACAAACAGGGGGAAAAGCTACAGTCTAATAGACCATGCCAACAAGAACAAACAGAGAAAACATAAGATCACCTTTTTTGAGGAAGACCTCGACCCCTAGATCCCCCCCGACTGGCCGGGAGGCGACCACGCCCACTCTGTTGTCCAGCTTCCATTTCCATAGTTAGATCCTCAGTATTTTCCATAAGAGAAGCTTCCCCATGCAGGCCAACATTAGTGCAAGTGTCTTCCTTGTGATCCGCAGCAGCATGATACTCTTCATGCACCGGCCGAACCTCCTGTGTATCCTGGACCACCTGCATCTCAGAAGAAGGGAAAGTAGTATTATAAGTAGTGGATTCCACTACCACTGGGATCTCCATCCCCTTATCAGCAGCAAGTATCAAAGTGCTATCTCGATTATTGCAACATCCTGCCTTCTTAAGCCCCTCCAGATTAATCATATCAAACTCCGGAGTATTAATCGACTCCAACATAGAAAAGAAATTAAGTACTGGCTTTGAAGATTTCGGCTCAGCACTCAAAGTATCCTTTGGAGCAGCCTCCATATCAGCAATATGCAGAGTTGAACACTCCAGAATATCCTCTATCCCAATATCAGCATCACCCTTCAATAATAAATCATAATGGTTAACCTGCTGGACCACATCCTCTCCTACAGTACCACTATCCACCATCACAGCACCATCCAGCCGCGCTCCCACAGTAGTTACCTGGGCTGGATCAGCCCTCAACTTCTTCGAAGTCACCAATTGAAACCCATCTTCATCAAATATCTTTATCTTACCCTCCATACAAGCCGAAGCCACTACAGCACGATCAAACTCAGCATTGACATCATCCTGAACAGCAACCTCATGCTCTGATTGGACCCCGTCCTCTTCCTCAACAAGCATATGTTCACCCTGCTGGGCATCAACCGTAGCCTCCTTCTGAACTTCAGTAACCATTGTAGCAGCATCCGTATGCACTAGATGACACCCTTCCTCCTCTTCAGCAATATCAGCACATGACCTGCAAGCATCACCCCTGGTAATTCCAACAATAGATGGTTCCAATTCCTTATCCACTGATCGGTCATCAGCAGCAGCCGGCTGGCCAATAGACTTCTTACCAAAACAAAACTGGACAGCCTCAACAAATGAGGCAGGGCCTACCTTTGGAGGCTCCTTTACTCTAGAAACCAACTCAGAACCAGCCTGCACCGTCGAAATCGTTTTGCACTGCTCAGAGGTATGACCCACCGACTTAAAAACATCCACACCATTTTCATCATTTGAAAACACATTTATATTTATCCTATCCCAGTAGGTCAACAATAAAATATTTCTTGACATCTGGTGAAAAATGAAACATATAAAGGGGTGAGCTCAGATGCTCAGTAAGGATAACAATATAGCAGATACATTCATAAATTAGAATAAACATTTATTGAAATGTGTTAGACTAAAAAAAATCATTTTAAAATTAAACTTCAGCATAATATGGAAAAGATAAAATCAAATAGTTATATTTACTTATTTGCATAGATATTCTACTGATCAAATAATCACATTCCATATCAATGGACACTTTTATCATGATGGAATTAATAATGCCAGAATTCATAACCACATAGTCAAGGCCTTGTTCCAAGACTAAAAATAAGATTTTGTCAAGGCCTTTTTCCAAGACTCTAGTTCATATCAAGAAACCTACCAACGCATCTTGGAGATAGAGCATGCTCCACCCGTCACATACTAAGTTAAATCCATTCCACATTTGAAAAGGTTTAAACATAACATAAACATTTGTATTAAAACTATCATACAAAATTTCAATTACATATCCATAAACCATTAATTGTGTAAAAATAACACATCCACATTCATAAACATCATACACCCTTCAATACAATATGGTTGTTTTGTATTATAATAATTAAACTCAAAACAAGCATAAAATCCATCAATGGATGTTGATATAGATGAAATCAGAACATTTT
Organism: Viscum album; assembly: GCA_963277665.1. Taxonomy (NCBI): domain Eukaryota; kingdom Viridiplantae; phylum Streptophyta; class Magnoliopsida; order Santalales; family Viscaceae; genus Viscum; species Viscum album. Next base: position 662,875,312 of record OY728165.1, on the reverse strand, counting down.
TTAGAGAAATATATTTTTCTATTTTGAAATCACATAAAAGTTATACAATTAAAAAATAATGAATTTTTTTGTAAAATATTCTTATAAGCTTGTATGGGATTCTTCGATATTCATTACGTGTGGGAAATTGTCACACATTCCGTTTAAGTCAAGAAAATGACATTTTTATATTAATTTTGTCAAATGGTCATAAGGTACATTGTTTGGAAAATGAAAGAAAGATTAATTTCAAAACATATAAGGTCAAATAATAATATAAATGACTTTAAACTATTGTCTTATAAAAGAGTTTTTAATTACATTTTTAAGAAAACAAGGATGTTGATGAAAAATAGGTCCCAGTAGATACTTACGTAAAAACAACCTCAGATAATAAAAAGATTGTTAAATTAACCCTTACTTTATAATTTCCCTTGGTCGATGGTATATTAACATCTTGTATAATAGTTAAAACAATTTTATTTTAATTATAATAGAACTATATACATAAATATGATATCATATATGATCTTATAATATTTCTTTTTTAATACTATTTTAGTAGTATCATCGTTTCTGGTGTTAATTGATTCATTTCCCATTATATACGTGGTTAAGTAAGCCTTGTTTGTTAAGTATAGGATTTAATTGATTCATATATAGATTGATATTGTGTTCATAAACTTTATTTGTAAACATAAATGGAAAATTATTCTTGAATGATTAGGATGGGAAATGAATCTCATCACATTCGTGCAAACTGTAATCCATACATACGCACGAGCGATAATTTCATTATATTGTTATTGAAATCGTATATAATTGAATTGTATATCATATATATATAATCATTAAAATGTTATATATATTATTTAAATCAGTTATAGTCATTATTATAGACATCAAAATAATTAAATGTTTAAAAAACAAAATACACTACAACATGGAGACGGTAATCCATACGTAAGCACATATGGTGACTTTGTCATTTATATGATCGATAGAATAAAGAATATGGTAGTAAAATTTTTATAATAAAATAATTGTATATAGATGATATGGGATTTATTATTTTGTAATGGAACCAATAATGAAAAAGGATGTGGAAGAAGAAAATAACATGAATGATGTGATGAAATATTTACCTCTTCTTCGAGTTCTTCCATTTCAGTTGATCAAAACGGCTCATTTGGTTGGATTTCTGTGAAAATTATGGCCTTTATAATGAAGTGAGGAAATTTTAGAAGATATTTGGGCTTGATTTGGCAGAGAAAAAAGGCTTTAGATGAGTGAAATTAAGATAATTGGAATTTCTGTTTTATAAGAGAGGTGAGGGTCACTTTAGGAAAAACATGAAATATTATTTTATAATAAAATTATTTTCGGGTTATAATGGATTCGAAATGGATTATATAAAGGCTGTGGTGGGTATGGCTCCAAAAACTGTCATCAAATAGGTTTTACATATGTTTAGGTCAATATATTAACCTTATCTTTAAGATTTAAATATTAGTTAAATAGTTTGACATTTACCATGTCTCTTTGTATTTTTATATTATATGGTTAATAATTATACAATAACAAGACAATAAAACGCCATGTGGTTCATTATTAATATATAAAACCTTATATAAATCTTTTTTCTGATCCTTAGAGTTTTATGAATTTAATATCAATTAATAATATAATATTTTTTTAAAAACTCAATTATGTCTATTTTGACACTATTTAGTATTTTAATTTTTTGAAAGACATAAAAAAATTATCACTTTTAATAAGATTTTTTAACCAACAATAATATATCATATTAGACAATAAAATTAGGTAAATTCATTATAAGTCACAATTTAAATTTATTTGGATATTTATAATATCAATTATTTGAATATTTCATTAATAACATATTTATTGTATCATCATTGTGTCATAAATAAAGTAAATTATATAATGTATAAATATTATCAATAAAAAACCACTATGTTGGAAATTTTTTTATCTTTCTAATTAATATTTATAGTAAAATTTATATTCTATGTAACCCTATATTAAAAAAGATATAGTTATTAAACATTGAATTTAAATCTTTTAACTCTTCTTTAAATAAAATAATAATAAATGTACTAATATAATACAAGTTTTCAAAATAGGATCATATTTTCATTCTATATTTTCTTATGGGCGAATTATAATGATCCAATAGAATCAGGACATGTGTTTGGGTAATTATGATATCATTTTTACCCTTAATTACGCTATTTAATTATAGTCGTCGTAAATAAAATTCAAAAGAAACTATTCATCAAAAAAATATTTTCATATTATTGAACCACATATTACTTTATGATATTTACCATGTCTTCATATTTATAAAATTTAACTCATAGAAGTGGTAAAATTATGTTTTATACAAATTTGAAAATACTCCTAGGATCTGGGTAAAAGTCGGTGAAATGTTCGATAAAATTTTATATATCAAAACCTATTATAAGATGATTTCAATGAATTACATTAAACATATATAGGTATTATGTATCTATTTTTACTTATAATAAATTATAATAAAATAACTAATTATTAAAATAAAATGTCAGTTTTAACCAATAACATGGTGTTTTTTCACAATTCCTAAATATTTGAATGTTTTCAGAAAAATACCCAAAATTCATCCTAAGCTAATTTCGATATTCCAAATACATAAATGAAGTCCATTTTGTTATATAAAATTTATAATATTTAAAAAAGTGGGTATTAATATCCACAATGGTTAGTTTTATTGGTCGTAGTGTGTTATAATCTAGATGTTGTGTACAACACAAACTATTGTACTAGTCAAAGGGAAACATATCGTGGAAGCTTGGGGTGTTACATTAATTTCCAATATTATTCATGTTATTTATTAGTATTACCCCTAAATAGTGTTATATTAAACCCTTGTAGTATAATGCAGATGACATTTCAATTGAAAACATATCACTTGATCATATTATTTTTGGGGAAATGGTTTGGAAAATTGAAAAACTGACAAATGTATGGGTACCGATACAACCCCTAATATAGATTAAGACATTATTTAAGAAAAATATCATGATATGAAATTTCTCAAGTACAATACTCCATACAAAAGCATCAATCCACAGAAATGTAATGACCAGTTATAGACGACTAATAACATGTTTCACATACTTATACGTACTTAGTCATTTGTTCTGATTTAGAATAAATTCATTCTAAACAATACCAATAAGGTATTTTGGACATTATATTTTTTTCAAATGAATCCCAAGAACATAAAATATATCGATTTTGTTTTTATTTTTATAAAAACATTTATTAAAAAATGATAAATTGTCCATGTTGAAAAAAATGTATCTATATCTATCTATGAAAAAATAGTTTGTAAATTATGTAGATATTGTCACTGAGCATTACCATTTCTCATTAGACATTGTATTAAATTATACATGTAATTATTTTAGATTTGAATGTGGATTTCAATATATTTTTCATTCTTAGGTCTTACTCTTTGTGATGTCTACATTTTATGAGGCTTGGGACTAGGCAATGTTGTTGGATATTGATAAGGAACCTAGTAAAAGGATAATTATAGTCCATCCAATTATATATTATCTCATATTGTTTAATTCAATGGAAAGGATAATTTTGTTACATTTGAGAAGGAAGAAAAATATTTTCTATATGCAACCATATAAGTTAATATAATTAATGGATTTTGGTTGGGCTATCTTCAATTTTTACCAGTGTTGTTAAAATGGGCATACAATGACCTAGTTCAATAAATATCTAAATTGTGGCCTCATTTGACAGATTATTTAAAATTTGATGTTTATTTAATATTCAATTTAATATATTTAATTTGGTTAATCCACCCCAACACTAATAGAATCTGAGTATAGTCAAATTATACTACAAAAATGTATCATGTTTTATAGGTCTCATATACATTACATAATGAATGTATCATTAAATATAGATTATTTTAGAAGTTCAAAGTATTTTATTGCCTAATAATATTAAAATAAACCAACATTCTTAATTTCTTTTTCTAGAATATAATAATTCTTAGTCAGTGATGATGACTGTGATATTATAACACTCATTATAATATGTGTGTGGATAATTTTGTTTGATAAAAATAAATAAAACAAAATTTTTATTTCCATTTTATTGATAAATTTAAATATATGTAATTAGTGATTCATTATGTTATCAATATCTCATCAAATCTAATGATGTATACAGATGAGTATTCTTATGTTTATATCATGTTATCTCTATATTTAAAGTAGATTTAGTAATGGATATTTTGATCCTTGAGATTTATTTATGAAATATAAATATGTGGATGAAGTTAATGAATACATCTTGGTATCATGTTGATTTTAAAAATATTGGTGTGACATTAAAGTGACATTATTTAAATACTATTTTGTTTTTGGGTGATTAGGTTCTAGAGTTATATTATATAGGAAAACCCGATACTAAAATGTGCAGTTTTGAATATCTATTTTCAGAGTTAACTATTTTGTTTGATTAAAAAATGATAATAATTCACATCCCATAGCAGTGATAGATTTTCCAATGGTGTACCAAGATGATTTATTAGTATTACCATATAAATAAAAAATTATATTTATAATCCATTTAGCATCTATAAGGTCTCTAATTTTCTTAAACATATGTAATATAAAACATAATGAACTAATAGAGATAATTGTTCATCATAATGTCATTTATAGAATAAAATTTAACCTCTCAAATGTTTCCCTATAAAACACTAATTTTTTTCAATGAATTTAGATTGGGCCATTAACATATGAATTGATAATTAAAATGATGAATTGGGAAACTATTAAAAAAAATACAATTCTCCAGATTTTAATGATATCATATAATTTTTGAAGGGGTAGATGATATTTTCAAAAATGGATCTCCAATCAGGGAATCAAAACATGATTTTTAATTAATTTAATGTTAACAATAATACATTAATGGGAAGGTATTTTCATTTTTATCACTATATATTGAAATTCTGGTTGGCTAATGCTGAAGATACCATTATAGAATTGATGAAATGAATTTCAAATTTACTCCTTCACTAATTTTTGTAGGGTTTGGTGATTAATTTATATTATAGTATAATACATATAACAATCATGAATATTATTTGACTGTTATATTAGAGACCAAAGAGAATCAATATCACTATGGTTAATGATCCAAATGTTTTTTATTAATAATGAAGGGAAACAACTAAGTAATTAGTGATTAAAAATTATATATTAATCTATCAGGAGAGGGAAAGGGTTATTATGTCTATGATGGAAAAAATTAATTGAATTAAAATTTAAATCATTTTTCAATTTTATAACCATAATCTGGAATTTATCAAGGACATATAAAAATTAACATCACTATTAAATTTTCTAATTCTAAAATTATTGAATTATTTCTTCAATATAGTGTTTGAGACTTTGATTGATGATTTTGATTACTGTATGAACATAATATTTGTTTAAAACTATATTAAAATATCAATGGTGTGTTTTTTTTTCAATCATATGATTTGGTTTTGGTATTCTACTTAAAGTATTTTTATAAGGAATTAGTCTATGACTCACAAAATTATTGATCTCTTGAGTGGGATTAGTTACCGACTTCTCATATTTTTTCATTGCAATCATCAGGAAAAATATAGAATATGAAAAAAAAAATTAGTTTTAAAATGTACACTATTAATATAATAATCCTGTACATAATCTTGAAAATGATTTATATCTCAATAATGTTTGTTATGGAAATAGTATATAAGTTTTGATTCAATTCATCTTATAAACATGGTAAATAGAATGCAGTTTGGTATTGTGTTGTTGAGAACATTCAATATTAAGCAATGGATGAGTCCTTTGAAGTGATGCAATTTTCCTCTTTCATAGATTTGATAATCTAACTCTTCCATGCCTTGAGGTAATCACTCAAGAGAAATAATAAGATAGAGAATTAAAATACCATATTGAAGTCTTTATGTTGGGGATGCCACAAGTGATTAGTATATATCATTAAGAGGGTACCCTTATATAATAAAGAGGTTCATTTTTTATTAATGGATGTGAAATAATCTTATAGAGTTAAACCACTAGAATCACCAGAATATACATCCCATCTCCATAAAAAAATAAAATAATATATTAATAATTTATACTAGTGAATGGGTATATGGAAGGATATAAAAGGAATGATATCTCAATGTTATACCAATCTAAATGTAGTGTCTAAACACCAATGACACTTAATTTTACATCAATATATTTTATATAAAACCTAGAAGTGGGTTGAGGCTTCCATATATTTTTACTATGTACTACCATATACATGTTGAAGGTAGAATTCAATTTGGGATATTAATGTGTGATTAATAAAATCATCCCATTTTTTCCTTGTAACTTTATGAAGAATATATTTGAAGATATATTGTTTTACATATTTAATGATTTAAGTATTCATGGTTTAACCTCAAATACAATATTTGACAAGAAATTACATTTTATTTAAAAAAATTAAAAAACATATAAAAATGTAATGGGATCTCTAGTTAATCTATGTAAAAATATTCATCCCCAATGTTATTTAAATATATAATGATCCGTTCAGATTGTGGATAATTTTTTTTAGTCAACTACACTAAAAATTATTAGTGCATGATGTACCTATTTTGGAGTGATTAATTTTAATAATTTTGATGTTAACTCTCATCTATTAATTTGGATATATTAAAATATTTTTTTGATTATCATTTTTATTTTTTCTCATTATAGTAAAATCACTACTGAGTTCATTTTCACAAGACCTATCCATGTCAAGTAGGAAATATATAAGAATCCTGAAATTTGGAATATTATATAGGTGGTTTAAATTTTTTATTTGTAATGTTTTTTCCATCGTCAATGTATTTCTGTAATTTTTGAATGAGACTCTGTGTTTCAATGTGTTTCAACCAACCAGTTTCACTGGTGATTGCAGAGATAGTCAATAGTTTCCCAAATATAGCTGGTGTATTTGAAACATCTTCATGGGTGATAAATTTTAATTTATATTTTAATTACCAATAAAAAATATATAAATCAATGATGTATTCTCTATTTAGAAGTATAAAAAAACCAAATAGTTCTATGTATTCAAATTAAATTGGGTGAAAAAATATTCTAAATATATCGGGTGCTAACTGACCAATTTGAATCATGGTAGCATAAAAAAGATCCAAGTCAAATACATTCTATTAATTTGTAGTATATGAAAATGTGTATTTGACAAACATAATGATTTTGAACAATAAAATGAAATAAAATAGATTTAGCCTCTTTTTGTATCTGAATAAGTGTTAGGATATCTCAATTGGCACAAAAATTGTTATAGTGGAAATATTTTCAATCCCTCATTATTTTTTGGTAAAATATATGTAATTGTATTACTCAAAACATTATTCAACCAATTATAGTATTTACCATTGATATATGTATATTTTAGAACCACTTATTATTTTCACTCTTTCTGAATAATTTAGAGTAACTATGTTGAAACCATGAATCCAAATATGAAAATTAACTTTGTTTCTTCGGATTGTTTTCTATGTTTTCTAATGGTGCAGACTATTATAAAATGAGAACATGTAAAGTAGTGTTTGATAACATAGATATTATATGGTGTGGAAAACACAATTGTCTATATGGAACTACAAAATATGGAATTTTAATAGTTTACTACTTATAAAATCCTCTAACAAAATTATATTTCAAAACCAATACCCCCATGAACCATCTCTGAAAAAATCTCCCACCCTTATAAATATTTCCTATAAATTTGTAGATTATTTTGTCTAGATATTTCATGCTAAACTCATATTAGTTTTTCGTCTCCATTTTGGAAATTTATTCATAAATCCTTATTATTATCATAACACTATATATCATTTTATAAAATTGATTTTTTTATAAAATTATTTATGAATAGTTGTAAAACATTTTTGTGGTTCATTCATTGATAAGAGGCACTTTTATTTTCTATGTGATATTCCACATTATAATTTTCTAATTTTTTTACATAAATGGGTTTATGTCACACACTAATTTATTGAATAATTATAATCATTATCTAATTTATTATATTTGCTGAGAATTAATTAATTCTATATATGATCATTTTAAATGATTATTATAGTTTATATGAGTGTTAAAATGTTTTATAAATTAAAATAATTATATATTTTTATTGGAATTAATTTTATATTATTAAAGTATATAGATAATGAGATATTAATGAATGGTACATTTAAATTTTATTTCTGATATTAATGGAATTGGATGTTTCATATGCGAACTGTGGTATCTAAGGGGGAAACCATCCTTTTTTAATTACATAAATTTATCCAACAACATAAAATTTATATCAAATTCATGTATTCAAGGGAAGGAGATTCCAGGAAAATGGGTTGTGGAATATACTCATTTGTAGATGGGTATATTTATTTTCTTTAAAATGGGGAATTCTTATAGGTTTTATAAGGATGTACTTCATAGAAAGTTTTTATGAATTTTGATTGAACAACTATTCAAAATTCAGAATGACGATCAAGATTTCCCATTATCCTAATTATCATAGGGTTTTCCAATAGTGTTTTAGAATGAAATTTTAATCATTTTTGGAATGATATTCCATTATAAATATAATTAAACATTATTTCATTGTAATATGCCTCTTAAAAAATGTTTAATATTGTTCTAATTTTAAACATTAGTTCATGTATTTCTCTAAAAGGCGTTTCATATTAGGTAAATTTTAGGATCCTAATGGGGTATTTTTTTCATAACCCAGATACACCAAAAAAGAATATATAGCCATTATATTTGTAGATTAATTAAAATATATTGTCATTTATTATGGTATAAACAATTATTATTAATGGAAATTAGATTTTTTGATTCTTATTGGATGTGTTATAGCCATTATGTCATAGGGATATTGGTGGATATTTTTTAATTTTTATTTTTTATATTTATATGTCATGTATTTCCCATTCAGAAATAATCTCATTTCATTTTCAGTAATATTTTCATTCTCTATGATATGGAATATATTATGAATTATGTTTTTATATTTTATTGATCCAATTGATTTTATATTTTATATTTTATTTATATATTAATTAAGGATAATTATTTATATAAAATAGTATAATTTTGGATTTAACCAAATATTATGGAACTATCATGATGGGTTCATTGATCTGACCTATATTATAATTTTTTTTTCTAGAAATTGATAAAAGGGTTTCATTATTCAATCATAGGAACTAGTTTATAGACCTTGCAGATCCAAATCATTATATGAGATGTTTTATAGACCATTAGTGGTTCTCAATTTATGAGTATCAAATGACGATTATAGACATATTGCATTTTGTGGAAATGAAAGTATCATATTTCTGTTATGATTCCAATTTATATATTTATGAAGTTATATGGTGTTTCAATGTTAATGATGTGATGTTAGATATGATATTTACAATAGATGAGGATTAGTAACCTTTACAAGAAAAAATAATGTGAAATATATGAATTATTTATTTTTATAACAATATGGTGCATTTAATATTTTAGTAATCGTTTTCATATTGATATTATTCCTTTATTAAAAATAGATTTTGTATTTTATATGCAATATCTATAAAATATTATCAAAAATTTAAATTATAATGGATGTGTAGATTATTACACATAAATTTTTAAAATATTATATATTTATTTATTATAATGTTTAAAAAGATAAAATCTTAAATAATTAATCATTATGGATTTTTTATGATTCTTCAATAGAATGCAGTTTGAAAAACATTGAAAATTAAATTTCCTATGTAAAAAAATTCTGAAATATTTTAAATTAGTTAATTAATTGTTTTCGGAATGATTGACTACTATACGTTCCCCAAAATATTCAACTATTCGCTATTAACATTATTTTACCTTTCATAGTTTACTTATGAAAAATTATAATGTTGTGTATGAAATTTTATGATTCATTAAACATTTATAACATTGTGTAAAATAATTTATTTTCTATTTTTACATGAAAATTTAAATCAATATTCATTAAAAAATTATTTTCTATTTTTTATATTTTTATTGTTACATAAATATTTATTTTTTTAATTTTATTATCCTTTTTTACGATTATAAATATATTAGTTTTATGAGAAACAAAATGATTATATATATGATTATTATTAATAAGGTATATGTGTAAAATTTAATTAATGTATAAGTATTATTGTTAATATTAATTTTTAAGTTATAATAATTATTATTACTATATTTTGATCAAAATATATGTTACTTACTTGTATAATATCCCATTTTATCACGATTCAATGCTCCAATTGTGGGTAACTAATCAGTTCTTCTAATATATTAATCATTATCACCATTACCCATGGATATACTATTAATGAATTATTATTTTCCAATTTATAATATCATACTCTCATTTCCTTCTTCTCCATACCCCCATCTCATCTAGGGTTCGTGAGAGATATATATTGTGGAATATAAAAACAAATGAATTTTATATTTGATTAATGTATTAAAATAATAATTCAATATTGATATTTTAATAATCATTATTTGATGAATTAAATGTCATTGATATGATTTCATAGTGGTTTTTTTCATATTAATTTTACATAAAATTATCTTCATTCATGGGATATATAATTTTTTTCATTATCAGAATATTTCATATATATGCCTTCAAGATGATAATTGATCCCCCTTTATTTGGGGCTTTTTGAATTCCATTAAGACGATCTAATTTTTATTTTATATTATATTTCATGAGGATGATTAACATGTGTAAAATGTATTTTATAAAATTTATTACTCACATGTTATGATTCATTGAAAATTTTGAATGTTGTTTTGATTATGGGTTTCTTTTTATAATGTTTCATTAATTTTATTGATGAATTATATTTTATAATTTTTCTATTATATATTAATTTTTCATGTTAATGATCCTAGTGAATTTTTATAAATAAAATATTTTATAAAAATATATTTTGATACATTTTACATTATTTTAAAATATGTTTATTTAATATATAATAGGATAGAATTTTTATAGAAATATTTTTTTTATAACATTGTTGATTATGTTGTGATTACTTTATTATTCCACTTATAATATTTGTTATTTATTGTTCTATACCTTTATTTATGACGGAATAAAACCATTTAATATTCCATTTAATTTATGGTATTAGTGATATGAAGAGTTATTTCAGGTGATTTTTATAATGATAGGATTTTAAATGAGATTGAATTATTTTTCATGGGAGTGTTAGTATCTATTTAAAACCAAGGGTTAACATTTACTAGTAGAAAATAAATAAAATATTATATTTCATAATTTCATCTACTGCCCTGTGTGGGGGATTAAAAAAGGAAAGGCCTACAATGTTTTAATGTGGGATTTTTTTATTGACAAATTTCATTGACAGACATGTGTATTTTCTTAGTAGGGTCATATATAATCTCTATTTTCATGAGTTTGTATTACAATGTTGAGATATAATTATAATATGAAATACTTTCTATGATATGACTATATTATTCTCATACATAATTTATTTGGTTATTAATTCCACGTATTTAATATACTAAAATTGGTATTGATAGTAAAATATTTAAACATTTTTTTAGTGAATATTTATCAATTATATATTTAGATAATATATTATGGTATGATTATCATTTTTTAACACAAAAATATTAACACATAGTCATGGTAATATTATTTTAGGATTTTTCTGATACACTACTGATATACATATGTTTACAGATATCCCAATATTCTCTTTAATGTACATTATTTTAAAATTGATATTACTAATTCTTATAAAAATAGAATTTTCTTAAATATGGATCTATAGTTGAGGGGGTATTTTTATGACCCAATTTTTGGGTACATGACCATTTAATAATGTCCCTTGAGCTTATAAAATAATTAGGGTTTGATTGAGTGTTTTTTATAAGGAATTGGAGTGTTTTCAAGTCATTTATAGAGGTAATATATTCATGTCTGACTAGTAGAATTTGTGAAATGCCTCCATAAAATTCTACATCATTTATTATGAGTAACCTGATAATCACATGGTTGACACACATAATAGGGAAATCATTTTATTTCCATATAAAAACCATTCAATATGAATCATATGGAAATTTTAATATGTATAATATTTGTATTACCATGTGGGACCACATTGTGAGGGGAGACCTTAATGTTTTATCACAGAAATATTAGAAAATATTTTTCTATGCTCTTGGAATGACTATGTCTAATTCAATTTACACTCATAAAATTATGGATTTCATTCAAATTTACCCACCTAACCTTCAATAAATTCATATAATATTATGAGCTAAATTTATCATTACTCCCAAGGTTTGAGATACCTTTAACGTATATCTATTTATATTATTAATCAAATCAATGAATTTTGGAGATATAGAATCGTCAGAAAGAACTTGTTAATTTCTATTTTCAATGATATATTTTTATCATATCTCTATTAAAAACATATATTTCTTAAAATTATGAATGATATATGTACTATTATGTTATGATTGATGAATTATTATTCGATATCCTTACTAGAATTTATTGTGAACATGGATCTTTATGATCTATCTAATTTCACTTATTTTATTAAATTGTTGAGAGGTATGTTTATTCTCTCTACACAACACTTTCCATAAATCATGAATGATTCTTTATCTACATTTGAATTTCATTTATTTGTTATCAAATATTTTGGTGAATTTTAAGGGGATCCATTTTCGGTTATGAAATCAATACTGTGGAGATTGAATGTTTTCCTTGAAAATTATATTTGGAGATTTTTTAAAATGTTGATACTAAAAGTAGTGTTTTTTATTTATTAATTGATTTTTTTAATAAAAATTAAATTAGATTGGTTTTTTCATTTTATTCCATGTAATTGGGAATATATGGTTTGTGCAATTGCATTCATATATGTGGCCATAGAGATGTGGATTTTTCTATTACAATAGCCAATATTGGATAGTTTTTAATTACATAACTGATCAGTGAGTTATTAATAATGATCACAAAATTGTATCCTATGAATTCATAGCAGTGTACATTTAGATATTTTAATGGGTATTAAAAATAATTTAGAAAGGTTTAATAATTTGTATAATTTTTTCCATGGAACATGTTTTTTTAAAAACAAATCAATATTCATTTATAATTATTACATAAAAATGTGGCAACTAGAAATTATACTGCTTGATTTATTGGGGAATTCATTGGAGAAATACTAGTGAGCTTGGCTCACCCCCATCAGGGAAAACGTTTTAATTTTTTAGATTTCATCAATTTAGACATAATAAAAGTCTTTATATCTATGTTATTTATTGATTCTTGTTGATATCATTGATATTCAATGAGTTATTTGAAATTTAAGGGGATGAATGATTATTTATTTAAATAAATGTTCATGTATTCTATTTCAATGGTGCTATTTCTCCTTATAAATATTTATTATGTGTAATTCATATACATTGATATTCATTAATGTCATGGATATATTATTATTTAAATTTTGTACTCTGGATTCATATATAGTATTGGATTTTAAATATTTATTTTTTGTATGAGTTTTATATATTAATGGAAAAATAACCCCACAGTAATATAATATAATCACTTAAAATTTATTGAATTTCATTCATGTCCTAGGGATATCATCTAATGATGTTAATTGAACTACATCATGAATAGTCAATGAAGATGAGATTATGTTACAAATGATATTATCAAATTATTTCTTTTTGATGGAAATTGTAACATTCTATTTTTGGGATAGTGGAAAAGATAATTTATTTTTGTTATTTTAATCTTATAATTAAAAATACTTATATTAGTTTTTTTCATAATGATTTATCTTATCATGGTTTTTTAGAACATAGGTGTTTTTAAACATGCATCATATTGTAACTATCTCATGAATACGTGTTTACAAAATAGGAATTACATGATAAGAATTGATTATAAGGATTCCCAATAAAATTTAATTGTTCAATTTATCTTTAAATTATAATGAAATTTTTTAAATTTGTTTATTTTTTTAAAATTACAAAATGGGAAACATTAAAAAAAATAGACGTAGTGTTTTAAAAAATTAATAAAATCTTTTTAGTGGATTGATTTTTTAAATGTATGATTCTGAAATATATTAAATATATAAAATGGTATTTTTAATCAATTAATTTAAAATTGTTGATGAATAAGTAGAGTTTGATATGTTTTAGGGACTGTTACCAGGTAGTTGTTGTATGAATCTAATATAAATTGATTATAGACTTATTTATTCACCTGAAACAATGGATTATATTTAAATTTATCAAAATAAATGTTTTATGTTTTAAAACCATACTTAGTGGTAAAATTAATAACAATACTCAGAAATTAAAAAATTATGTTTAGATACAAAATTAGAATCCACCCACATTTCTAAGAGATTCCACACATGATAAAAAGACTGATTTATTGAATTTGACGAATATTGTTTTTGAATTCAAGGGAACATTGTATGATATAATACTTCAGTTGGAAATGAATATTATAGAGGATCCAAAATTAAATTAAATAGATATACTTCTTAATGAAAATTCTTATAATGTAATTACAAGGGGATATTTAGAAGAGTTGTTCAAAAAATATTTTTATCCCCACATGTTCAAAATTTCAAGGATATCAAATAAATTTATCTAAAAATAAGAGAACATCCATATGAAAGAGTATGAAAAGAAATTTTTGAATGTAGTTCACATTTATATTTTTTTCTAGAATTTCATCTTAAATGAATTTTTTTTAATTAGGATTATGACGCGTTATTTTTTTAATAAATACAGATTTTTTATTTAACAATATAAAAAAATGTCAATATAGTGAATTTGGGTGAAAGGGATATCTATGGGAATGTATTTACATGTATAAATTTTATTTTCATTAAACTTTTTGGGAACTAGAACTCAGGGAATAATAAATTGTGGGTCACATACCTACATTGTCGCATTATATCTCATAATTTGACCATGGGAGAAGAATAAACACCTCCTAGTCTGAAAATTCACATTTATTGAATAGATAAACTAAGAATAATAATTATTATCAGAAAATTATATTGAGTTATATGGATTCTAGGAACATCATGACCCCAAAATTAGGAAAATATCAAAAGGTTGATAAATAATAAAGACATTTAGTAATAAATTAAACAGATATCTGAATGTTATCAATAATAATAAAGAATTTTCTTATATGCTGAGAGGAATGCATATTATGAATTATACACATATGATAGAATTTTTTTGATATTGGTGTATTCCTATAAATATTTATTATCTTGATATAGATAATATATATTTACATGATAATATTACTCTTTATGTTTCAAAAGTTCCAATACCCCTTGGCCAAAGATAATCCATATCCTTTTAGTGTAAATCTAAATTTATACATATGAGTGTGATTCTAATACTTTTTAATTTCACTATTCTTGGTATTTAAGTCCATGACATGAATTTTTTGTATGGATTGGTTAATACCATTATATGACCACATCATATGTTATATATTAATAGTAAATATAAAAAATCGTTGTGGCATTAAAACACTTTTTACAGAATATTAGGATATAAGAGAGAGGTTGTTAATGATTTTTGGAACCAATTATTGAAACAAAATTTTAAGAGTCAGAAATGACAAATTAGGCATTTATAGAGGATATTATAAATAGATATTTTCTAATCAATGACGGCCA
>OY728165.1:662779805-662859214 GCA_963277665.1 Viscum album | reverse complement strand
CACCTCTCATGGATGGTATTGACATAGTAAATAATATTTTTTATGCTATATAATATATTTTTTACGAATTTATCATTATTAATGTATTATTTAACACATCTTTTCTAACATTCAAATTTTGTTTAAATACGATAACTTTGTTTGTGGACCAATAGACTACCTCCTCCTCAGAGCGATGTGATTTGTTCCCAATTTACATTCAATGTAATACGTATGGATTTAGTAACCATATATAAAATATGTGAAATTATACATCTACATTAATTAGTATATATAAATATATATTACAAATATTTTTTTCAATATGAACATAAAACAAAGACAATATTTATATGTATGTACGGCCTACCTCCCCACGAATGATTTATTCCATTTGTTATTTTATCATTTATATTTTATTATAAATAAATATAATATATAAATTAATATATATTATATTTTAACCATGTTATGAATTATTTAACATTTTAATACGTGATATATGTAAACTGAACAATAATTATATGTCAAATCATGAATGAATAAATAAGGTGGTTATTACCCAAAGCACAACATAGACATGGAATTATTAATAAATTTGTAATATATGGATATAATCAAATAATATATTGTATGATAAATAATAATACGGGTATTTTGTATATATATTATATATTTATAGTTTTTTTGAATTTATTCTATGAAATTCATGATTTGAGTTAAGGGTTTTATCATCTAACTTTTATTTATGTGGGGTGTATTACTTCTCCACCTATCATTTATTTTATATGGTGTATATAAAACCCTTTAATGTATTACATGATTGTTATATTTAATATTGTTGGTATTACTTATTTAATTCATGATTTCTCTTTCATGGGGTTTATAGTTAAAATTTTATTAAGTCAGTAATGTAATTTTTCTATCATTTTTTTATTAGAGATAAATGATAGATTATGCACCTTTATTTTTACATGGGGTGTAAATAAATTCAATTTAAATGATATACTATGAATATAAATTTTTTATGTTATTATAATAATAATTTATTTTTATTCTCTCTTGTATATTATTATTCCATTTATCAATATTGTAATATTTTACTCTTAAAATCTTATCACTTAACAATATTATTTAATATTATAATACCATTTATGAAATATTATGATATATCTCTCATAAATTCAAATAATGTTTTATATTTTATGGTTATTTACAAATTTTATTTTATCTGTACAATGTTTTCCCTAATTCATGCTTTAGATAATTAATATATTTTTTGAAAATAATTCATTAATTATATCTTTGTTTAGGAATATGTGTCATTTTAAACCTTGATTTATAAAAGTGGTTTAAAATGTATTTTTTTCAAATTTTTTTTATATATTTTCATCATTATTTCATATTTTTTAAAGGAAATTTATATTAAAAAAATCAATAATTCTTTAAATATATTAATTGTTATCATCAATGGGAAAATGTTTCCAAAATTTTTTATGATTCAAAAATATTTCTACCTATTAAAATAGATATTTCCCATGAGAATATTTTTAATGTATTTTTAATTATTCATTTATTTTTTTCCATTATGATTTTTAATTAAAGTTATTTCAAAACAGTTATATTTTAAAAACATTATTTAATAATAATAATAATTTTCAAACCGATCATGCACAACCGATCACTATATATGAAAACATTCTTTGAGATAAGTTATTATTTACTATGGAAAATATTGATGGAAACAATTAATATTATTTATATGCATTGTTTATGTTTTTATGTAATAATATTTATAGAAAAGCATTTTTTATGGGTAAAAATTCTTTCATTGACATTTTTTTAAATCATGATTCTTTTCCAAATGATAATCTTGTTTCATTGATATCGACATTATACTCATATATTTTACAATGTATAAGAATGTTATTAGAAAATAATTTTTTTTCTCTGTTTTCTAATTATATAAATTATTTTTTTCCATTATTTTTATGTGGTTTATAGACATGTTGTACACAATGGGGTGGCATAGGTATTGCTGGATAACTCTATTAGTTCTTATAAAATTGGGTATCAGAAATAGTTCAATGTCACACAATTACATCATATAAAATGTGTTTTAATAAATATCATCATGTAATATTATCATGGTTTATATTATGGGGTTTCCCAAATAATTCTGGGTGAACCCTATATATATTACATTATGGGTGGAAATTACATGTCTATCTATTTAATGGAGTAATGATTTATAAATCATTAGATAAATATGGGAAATATGTCAGTATCCTTGATCTACAATTATAAATAGGTTTGTCTTGATCCAAATTGTGAAATAGGTGTGACTAGATCTGCATTGAAAAGATAGAGAAACTCGATTCACTCTGGTATGATAGGGAAACATGATTCAATATGGGAAAAATGGGAATCACAACACCTTTCTATGAAAGGATTACGACATGGGAATTTTGGGCATCTTTCATAGTTAGTATTCCTCCCTTATGTTCCCTCATAGGTTTTTGTAATTATCCTTTAATTATAGGGAATGTTTTTATATTCCTATGTGTGTGACACAAGTCTATTCCTCACAAAAATTTGATGTTCTATTGAATCATGTTATTTGATATCATTATGATTACGGTCATATGAACTTAATTCTATATTACATGAATCATGAATATATTTTTTTATTGGTTATGATATTATATTGTTATGATCATGTTTTCGTACCCTTTTGGTCGTGTTATTCAAACATATATCCCTTTTTAACATTAATGATTATCTATGCTCACCCCTTTCTTATATTACTATTCCACAAATTATAAAGAATGGTTTTTTTATAGGAGTAATATGAAGACTGATCATGAAGGTGGAGATTAAAGATAAATTTCCATGTTAAAAGATTATCATTCAATGATTCCGTATACACTATTCTATAATGATCCGTAAGGATGTATTTCTATAATGTGATAGATTTTCATCTAAAATTATGTAATATCCTTGTATGTTAATCTTGAGTATTTAAAATTTAAAGTGAGTGTCTTGATTCAACATATAAATTTTACAAAAAAAACATTCATTTTCATTTAATTAAAATATATTATCAATTATATATATTGTATAATCATTTTAAAATTGATAATAATAATAATATAAGATAACTATAGTTTTTATTTTGAAAAAAATATAAACATTTATTCCATTATTATATATATATATATAACATTATTTTAGCACAAATTTCCCAATGTTTACGGCTTGTGGTTGAGATATTTTCACAGGGTAGTTCGACAAACATGGTTTGGGACATGGTCAAGAAGATACAAATCTTATTTGGTAAACTGTCTCAATAATTATTTAGTTATTGAATATTGTATTAGATATGTTCAAGGAAAATCATTATAATTCTATCTATCTCAAGATTTATGATATATGGGATTCAAAGGTTCTGGTCATATTGGTCGATGTCATATATTCATCCATTAGAATGGACTTACATTTATCATAACCATTTATATATACTAATAATAAAATCACTATTCAAATATTATATTATCCATGGTCATTATTCATAACGGTATTTTATATATCAAACAAATTGTAATATAAAATTATCCAAAGTATCACATGGGTGTTCTATAACTATATTACATAATAATTATATGGTTTATTCAAAAGGGATATTTTCATTCACAAAATTATGGTTGTTACCTTGTTCTCAAATTTATAAATTCAAACCATGAGTATCTGAGCCACGGTTCACAACAATGTGATATTTGTGTCGTAGTTTATATCTCACTGAGACATATAAAATACAACTACCAACACTAGATGCATGATTACTACAAATCAAGCACCAACCAAGTGCCATGGCCTGCCCACCCAAAAACAACATTTTTATCTGAAACCTAAAAAGAAACATGAGTGTAAAATCGTATACCATAAATACAATGAAATTATACTTAAATGAAAATCCCATATGTGAAAATGCTTCCAATCATAAAAACAATCCATCCCAAAAAAGTCTGATCGATGATTGATTAGAAATAAGGATTGGTATTCATGATCCACCAGTGACATCTGATCCTATGTCTCATGCACATCATTACCATGCTTCCCAAGGACATGATCCAATGGAATAAATTTCCCACAATTCACTTTATCATTGGATTCAAAAATCTTTACTGGCTGCTCAAATAAAGATAAATTGGGTTGTATATCATTATATTCAAAAATAAAAACATTAGATGGATAATATTATACTTAATAAATTCGGTGACATGTGGCATATCATTAATTTACATTAAATGTGAATGTTATGATAACCTTTATCCCATCATTTAAATATATTCGGTGACATAAAAATCTTTTACATACATTAACGTTAACACTGCATGAAATCATGAATGATTTTATCCAAACATGGTTCCATAATCAAGAGGATCTATCCACCCATAGAAATCACAATATTTTGGTCACTCTAATTGGAATAATGCATTTTCCATATCTTCCCTAAAATTAACTGCATGATAATTAACAAAAAATTATCAAATGTTTCTTGTATAACACATTATCCTAAGAATTAGGTCTCACCTAACTCATGACAACATAAAGGGGACCGACATGGCCTAACATATAAAAACTCACAAGGACACAAATGAATATAGGATTTGTAAATACTATTATAAAAAAGATCGACTAATCCCAAATGGGAATCCGAAAATATTCTTAAACAAAAGAAACATGCTCTAAGCATGGGTTCCAAAATTTGATTATCCTACTCTATCTAATAATCCATTTTAGGATGGGATTCCATACTCATCATGATTTTCTTCTCTGCTTCCTTTTGGAATAATTCCAATAATTGAGAGATAAAAGTAGGGTCTCTTTCATAAGAAACTTCAAACAAAATGACATGGATCCTTAAAAACTATTGAACATATAGAAGACCCAATCCATCAACATTAGTTAAATCATTGATAGGAATGAAATGTGTTAATATAGTCAAATTATTGAAAACAACCAAAATAGAATCCCTTCTATGAGGTGTATTTGGCGTTACAGTAATAAAATATCTGGAGACCTCATCCCACTTCATTTTAGAACTTTGTATTGGATGGATAAAACTAGAAGGCCTTTAAAGCACATCATTTACCTGCTGACAAGTATTTCATTTTGATAAGATTTCAGCTATGTCCTGCCTCATACCAGAACACAATAATTTTTTATGATCATCATAATACATAACTTTGGATCATGGAAGAACAAACCACTATGACATGTGGATACATGACAATACCACCATCCATAGTAATGATAGGGCTACAAAGCGGACTATAAAAAATATAGATCCCTTAGGAGGAAATGAAAAATTTAAAGGTGGATCTACATCATGATGAAACTATATAGTCTACAAGAATACTACATCACTAGTACACTCCAACTGAATCAACTCTAGAAGAAGATTCATGTGGCCTCTTCGTAGGAATAGACCTGTAATGTTATCCGGGGCTCCAAGTGCATCTAGTTATAGAGACCCAAAACATCCAATCATTATAGGACTTCCTCAATGATTTAACTGGAACCATTCCACTCAATGTATCTTCTAGAACATTACCCTTACCTGGGGTACGCAAAATACAAATGTTAAAACCCTAAAAATACAGAATCGTTATTTTCATTAGATTGTAATCCATTTGGGAGAATAGTTAGGCTAATCTCTTATGGACATATTTGATGAAAATTTTCTCCCAAAAAAATATAATGATGCCATATATTCATGGAATTAATTACCACTTATAACTCATAATCATTATTCAGGTAATTATTTTCAATTTGTCTTAGTTAGAGAGATCCATAAGACACCACCTAATTGCATTTCGTAAAGACACACACAACACTAATACATTAAGAATGAAAACAAAACACATAACGCTTTGTCATTGATGGAATGTTAAACTAGATGGTAGTAGTCAACCACAACCTCAACACCCCAAATTATGTCGGATATTCCTGTTTCCATTCACTCCTCTCCCCTTTCAAATTGACCGTTATCCTAGAAGAAGCAAAATAAGAGGAATATGGAACAAACAAAATGTAGTAACATTTCAGTACAAGAATACTCCATATTTTAGACACGTTATTTGGAAGCTCCTATTATATAAATTCACTTAGCAACTAGAGTTCCACCAAAACCCCTTTCTATGAGATGCTATTTCCAAGAAACATAACTTCCTTTATCTAGAACGTTCTCTTTTAGATCATTTCATAGAGGTTCTGTAACATCCCAGTTAAATAAAGAATATATTTTTATTATATTATTGAATTAAATATTATTTTTACATTAAAGGGGGTGCTATTTTCGATGGCATACCTGATACGAAACAACAGGTTTCATTGAAAACTATAAAGACCAATAAATTTCAAGGAATTTTTTTTCGTAATTTCATTGTGATTTTATGAGTACATAGTTTCTGACGGTACCTGATTCTGAGGCCCGGTGTTCCCGAAATTAATTTCCGAAGTTTAGCTTAGGTTTGTTCAGTGAACGAATGAGTGAGTTTTTCTAACATTTTAACCAGTACCCACAATCGAAATATGAGGGCACCGATGAAACCACAACGTCTGTAATTGCATAAGATGACCATTTATGGACTTGTGCTTGTTTGGGAGGTGTTATTAAATAAATGGGTTAATTGAAGAGTGAAATAAAATTTGTGCTATAATTTTATTTCTATTATATGTAATTATAACCTATATGTGGAAGTTGGGGTGGGACCCAATACATCCTAACTCCACATTATAGGATATTAGTGAGGTGGGGCCCACATGAGCCCCACCCCTTCATTTTCCTCTAAACTCTCTTAATGTTGGCATCCCCCTCATTAATTTGTAACTCACCCACTCTCTCTCTTTAATTTCATGTCAAATATTGCATTAAATTGATTGATTAAAGTTATTCAATTAATTTAATTTGAGATTGGTTTTTTTTTATGTTTTGAAAATGCTTGGAATGTGTTAATAAAATAAGGAAGCCCTTATTTTATATGGGGGTTGTTTAGTTGTGGGATGATCTTGGGAGAGAATACTCAATGTCTTGAGGATCATCATCTTCTTCTTGGAGAATGCGAAGAACGTCAAGACATTGATGAAGAATGAAATCTCCGCAAGGAGAGATCAATGTGCAGTCTCTTATCCTTTATGTAGCAGGTGTCTGACCCCTTTTTCCGAAGAACGACGATGCACCCTCTTTCGATCTTCTCCCTGCGTCAATGGAAGGAAGACGTCGTTTCCTTCTCAGACATTCTCCATCGAAATATATGGGGCATCACATCGCGATGCCATTTTCCCGTGACAATAATCGTTCAGAAACTTCTTCGAGGTAGGATATTGTTTTATGTTCGTGATTATTTTGGCGTTAATCGTTAAATAATTAGCTTCTTCTTATTGAATTAATGGGAGGGGGACGTCCCACACAAACACGGCATCCCCTCCCCCCTTTGTTGTTGTACTTTGTTATGGATTAGAATGGAGGCGACGCGGTGCTGTCACACCGCGTGGGAACGAGGAAAACTGCGGCGAAAGAACACGGTGCCATCGCACCACGTCGATTAGGTAGAAAGGAGCCGCGGCCGGTCTCGGGCCGCAGCGAAGGAGCGCGGCAGTGGCGGGCTGTGGCGGAGGGGCGTGGTGCAGTGCGCAGCGCCAGATGGGGAGGAGCTGCAGGCTATGGCTGTGGCGGTTTGTGGAAGCGGCCGGCTGAGCTGGCCTCTGGAGCCAGCTAGAGGCGGGACCCCGCGGGTCCCGCTGGCTCAATTAAGGTTGGCCATAAATGGTCGGCCGTTTGTCAATCAATGGGGGGAGGGCTTGTGCCCCCCCTGTTCACATCCGCTCAGCGCACGGACGCCCGCATGGGACCAGACCGACGACACCAGGCCAGACAGCCCGTGCCGGGCCGGACAGTCCGCGTCGGGCCGGGCCACCCGCGTCGGGCCGGATCCCTGTGTCGGTCCGGGCCGTGCCAGCCGGGTCGGTCCACGCCCAACCAGGCCAGACCTGGACCCGGGTCAGGTAGCCCCGGTTCAGGCTGACCCAAGGGGTATTGGGCAGGGTCGGACCGGGCCCAAACCCCATATTTTCGAAAAGATTCGTCAAACGCCCATAACATGGGATACAGACCTCTGATCAACATACCGTCATTTGCGTATCGATACCTGGATATAGGCGGTCATTTCGGTATATTACACTCATGGTTTAGGATAACTTTGTGTATGTCATGGTTGGTCTAAACATGAAACCAACCGGGCCCTCGGAGCGGAAACGATTATAACATGAGCTCCGGATGTCCGATTGACGTGCCGTCGACTTGGTTGGATTCCTCTTAGTGAGACAGTTCTTTTGGCTTACTCTGCTCTAGGTTTGGACATAGTTGGAGTATGGTCAGGTTGTTTTTGACATATAAACCAACCGGGCCCCTGGAACGAAAAAGCCAATATCTCCCAGACCGGGCGTCCGATTGATGTGTCGTCTTTCACATTGAGTTCCTTTTGACGATATGTAACTTTGGGATACATCAATTTCGGACTACGTGTCAGTTGATGTATCGACCCCCCTTGGCTCGTGGAGGGGACCCTCCCAGAATCGAGCATTCTGTGTGCGGGAACCCTAGAGATGGCTGCGACTGCGACGAGGATGACGATTGTACTCGGATCCTCCGTGGGTTCGGCAGCGACGACGACCATACTAGAATCCTCAGTGGGTTCGATGGAGATAACTATTGTTCCTGTATCCTATGTGGGACCAGAAGTACATGACTCTTGTACTTGTATCCTATGTCAGTCCACAAGTATTAGACTTAATACTTGTATCCTATGTGGGTCTGGCAGAGTAGCTTTTCTTGTATCCTTTGTGGGTCTGACAGATCAGCTGGTCTTGTATCCTATGTGGGTCTGACAGCTTAGATGAATCAGTGGCTACAGTTGATCATCTATATCACCTTACGAAGAGTATTCTTGTGTGATCTAAGACTTGAATTTAAATCCATATCTTCGATATGATTGACTTGTTTTCCTGTGTGGATTTGGTTGTGCCTTCCCGTGTGGATTTGGTTGTACTATCTTGTGTGGACATGATTAAGCTTGGGCTAGGATGTTGGAACCAAACTGGAATTGGTGACATAGTTATATGTATGGGTATATAACTAAGTAGGGTCGGTTGTTACTTCGTGATTGAATCTTTCCTTTTTGGTTTATCCTTCATGGATTATGGGAGACCTTCTAAAGTCTTGGGATCCATACTGAGTAGCATATACTCACCCATGCACGGGCTATGCCTGCACTACATTTTGTTGGATGCAGACGATGGACAGAGCTGATCGAGGTAGGAGCTCGTGGAGATGGATGGTACCTGGAGGTGGATCACTAGACGGGTCGTTCACGGAGCAGACGTCTGTAGCCGAGGAGCAGAGGAGACTATATGTACCCCCCCTTCATGTGGGATTTCCTGAGGACGGCTTGGTGTTGCTGCATTACTTTTCATCAACTGAACACCCTTTTCAGTTGTACTTTAATTTCAGTTGGGTTTGTATTCTGGCCCATTTACTTTCCAGCACTTACTTTTGTACTCAGTTTACTTAGTGTTTACTCAGATTGCGTACTCTATGGTGTTTTTTTCATTATAAACGAAATTCCTTCCATTATTATCGGGATTTATGCCTTTGGTGCTACTCACCATCCCCTGGCCTATGGAAGGCGGAAATGGGGTAGTCATGACATGGGACCCAAGGATGGGTCGTGAAAATTGGTATCAGAGGAGTTCGGTTCTACCGCAGAAAATAGGACTCTGATATTTCTTCTATGAAGAAATAGTGGTAAGGGTA
Organism: Viscum album; assembly: GCA_963277665.1. NCBI lineage: Eukaryota > Viridiplantae > Streptophyta > Magnoliopsida > Santalales > Viscaceae > Viscum > Viscum album. The sequence goes on along the minus strand of OY728165.1, from coordinate 662,849,358 downwards.
TATAGTGTTGTTATCAGTCTAGGGAGTCCAGTGTTGGGGCGGCGGCTGACGTATCCATACACCAAGACCCTGACTTCTGATTTCCTATTCAGTACACGAAAACATTAATTCCATGTGTGTTTCAAAGTTTTCTTTGTTATTACTTTGTGTCAGCTCACCAGGTATACTGTATTGACCGTCGTGTATCTGTCTCTTTTTAGGATGGCCCCACGATGGCAGCCACCTAGGGTTCCGAGCCTTGTGTGAGATGACAACCCACTATGCAACGAGGCCTCGGTGTAGGGCTCCTTAACATCGGAGGCACCAATGGTACCTCTACCCGCCAAGCCACCGATGCCACCAGCCCTAGCCGCTGAGAGTGAACGTCACCTTAGTGCACTGCACATGTTTCAGTGTTAGAGACCGCCCAGGTTCCGTGGGGAGACGGACCCTCAGGCAGCCGAGGATTGGAAGGAGGCTGTTGTACGAGTTTTCAGGTTAATGGGAACACCAGCTAACCTCATGGTGATCCTTGCAGCGAGTCTCATGCACGTGGCAGTAGGTAGATGGTGGAGACTGATGATCCTGGTGCATGACGAGGCATCACTTCTTTGGTCAGACTTTGAGAGCCTCTTCTGCTCGGAGTTCGTACCAGCCACCCTTCGTGCGGTGCACATTCAAGAGCTACTATAGATGTGGCAGGGCAGCAAGACGGTAGCCCAATACTCGACGAGATTTACCGATCTCTCATGCTATTCCACGTACATGGTATGTGACCCATTATTCCGGGCCCGGACCTTAAAGAAGGGACTTATGAATGAGATCAGGACATTGATGATCTCCCTCATCATTCTGTCGTAGGCAGGAGTACTGGAGTGAGCCCTTCTCGTAGAGAGATTTCACACTAAGCCTACACCAGCAGCGAGACCTACCACATGGTGGCATATAGCTGAGTCTTCTCCAGCTGGCAGTCGTTGGATGTCACAGGTGTCCAACAGGACTAGACCATCAGGTGGACGACCTCAGGATACTGGCTCGGATGTGCGGGGTGCACGCAGTATATCCAGCCTTTTGAGGAGCAGACACTGCTTTGCATGCGGCGGGCAGGGCCACATGGCTCATGGCTGCCTGACCCGCCGTGCAGAGGAGCAGCAGATGGTCGAGGGACCACCCAGGAAGAGGCTGAGGTTCGACCATGGCGATCCGTAGGGAGCAGGCGGATGAGGAAGAGGAGCTGGCCGAGCTTCAGGTGGTGGGAGTTGCTTTGAGGCTCTACCACTACCACCACCAGGAGGTCCCCACCCCACCACCCCCCCCCCCCCCCGACCACGGGGAGTAGAAGGATAGTGGCAGTCTCAGCTTCAGGAAACGGAGGAATACTATCATGGCACACCAAAGATGATTCGAGGTACTATCTATGTCTACTCCACCCTTGCTGCAGTTCTTATAGACACGTGAGAAAGTCATTCTTTTATTTCCTTTCCCCTTGTTCAGAGCTCTGAGATTCCGACTGATCCGTTGGCTCGATCCTTACGGCTAGAGACTCCTACTGGAGAAGACTCGGTGATTCCACACTAGTTACAGCAGTGTAATCATACTATAGGAGGCGAGAGCTTCAGATGTGATCTTCTTGTAGCGGCGTTGAGGCTTACGACGTCATCTTGGGAATGGATTGGTTATCTATAGTCAAGGGTCATATAGACTATATTTGGCGCAAGGTTTTGTGTGTTCGCACTGATGAGAGCAAGTTCACCTACACCGGTGATAATGGAGCCTATGCAGCACATGAAGGTCTCTCGTAGAGGAGAGGAAAACCGATCAGTCATCAGTAGGCTAACCTCATCCTAGGAGCAGTTGACGTGTAGAGTCCGAGTTTCCCTGTAGTGGTGAATCAATATGCGTAAGTTTTTTTTGATGACGTTCCAAGACTACCTCCTCACAGTGAGGTAGACTTCTATATTAACCTATACCCCGGGACATCCCCGATATCCACTCCAGCATATCGGATGGCTCCCGCTGATCTTAGTGAGCTACGGGAACAGCTGGAGGACTTGCAGGGCAATGGATTCATTTGACCCAGTGTTTCACCCTGGGCATCCCCTATATTGTTCTCCAAGAAGGCGGACGAGAGCTTGCGACTTTGATTTGATTATCGTTGCCTGAACCAGGTGATCGTGAGGAACAAGTATCCGCTTCCAAGGATATACGACCTCTTTGATCATCTCAATTGAGCATGATGGTTCTCGAAAATATATCTCAAGTCAGGATATCATCATCATAGAGTTCAAGATGAGGATGTGCAGAAGATGGCTTTCAGAAGTCGGTATGGACACTATGAGTTCTTGGTTATGCCTTTCGCCATAACCAATGCTCAAGAAGTGTCCATGAGACTCTTGAATAGGATCTTCAAGCCTTACCTCGATCAATTTGTTGTAGTCTTAATCAACGATATATTGATATACTTGACTACAGAGGTGGAGCATGCCTACCAATTCTGGGTTGTGCTGGACACACTCAGAGAGCACCAACATTATGGTTTGCTCTAGAAGTGTTAGTTCTGGATACGTGTGGTACACTTCTTAAGACATGTCATCTTTGAGGCGAGAGTTTTGGTGGATCCTGCGAAGATCGAGGCAGTGCTAGCTTAGGATCCACCTAGGAGCGTGACATAGGTGCGGAGTTTCTTAGGTCTAGCTGGGTACTATCGACGGTTTGTGCTGGACTTCTCCAGGGTTACATCGCCACTTTCAGCTTTGACAAAAAGGGTAAACCCTTCGTGTGGTCATATAGATGTCAGCAGAGCTTCCAAGAGCTGAGACAGAGATTGAGCAGCGCACCTATCATGAGGCTACCAGAGGAGGGAGTATGGTATGTAGTCTTCTGTGATGGATCAGGGACCAGAATCAGGTGTGTCTTGATGCATGAGAGGGCAGTGATCGCCTATGGATCATGACAGTTGAGGAAGAATGAGAAGAACTACGCTACCCATGACATTGAGTTAGAAGCTTTTGTCTTCATCTTGAAGATGTGATGAAACTATCTGATGGGAGAGTGCTTTACAATCTATTCTAACCACCAGAGTCTCAGGTACATCTTCTCGTAGATGGACCTGAACATGAGACAATGACAATGGCTCGAGTTCCTCCAGGACTATGACTGTGAGAAATTCTATAATCTTGGAAAGGGGAACGTAGTAGTCAATGATATCAATAAGAGGACGGGCATTCAGCTACATGGCGGGGCAAAAGAGAAGCTAGGCACATTGTAGATATCCTTCATGGATAGAGACGGGGCAGCCTTTCTTATGTCACTCACAGTCTCACCTACACTTCCTCAGTGGGTTAGAGAGGAACAGCGTGGGGACGTTGACTGTGAGACGCGGCATGCACAGATTTCCACATGACAGGCACCTGATGGATTCTATATAGGAGGAGAGCACATTGTCCTTTTTCGAGAATGTACCATGCTACCAGCCGCTTTGCAGGAGGAGGTATTGAGAGAGGTTCAAACTTCCCCTTTAGCGGTACATCCAAGAGTAGCGAAGATGTACTAGGATCATAAACGATAGCACTAGTGGCCGGGTATGAAGAAGGTTGTGGCATAGTTCATTTCTCAATGCCTCATGTTCCACCATGAGATCGGAATTCACCAGGTACCAGTAGACCTGGTGCAGCCCTTGGAGGTCCTGGAGTGGATGTGATACATGATATCTATCTATTTTTGAACTGGACATCCACGTACTTCTAGAGGTCACGACTCCATTTTGGGGATTTTCGACCGACTCACCAAGTCAGACCACTTTTTACCCATTAGAGAGCAGGGCTCAATGGAGTGCTTGGGATGCCTCTATGTTTAGGAGATTGTACGACTTCATGGTGTGCCATTATCTATCGTCTCCGATCGAGACACTTGATTTACTTCCCGACATTTGAAGGGGTTGCAGGAGGCATACGGGAGGCAGATACATCTGAGCACTGCCTTTCATCTTTATAAGGAAGGTCAGACGGATAGGTCCATTCATACTCTTGAGGAAATGCTCCATGAACATGTCCTCAACTTTGGTCGTAGCTGGGAGAATCACCTACCCTTGGTGGAGTTTTCGTAAAACAACAGCTACCACTCCACCATCGGGATAGTACCATACGAGGCATTGTATGACCGACCATGTAGATCACTTCCATGCAAGACATACCTGGGGGATTCAGCCCATGTGGGACCAGAGATGGTCCTGTCCACGACAGAGAAGGTCCAGGTCATCCAGGAGTGGATGAGGGTAGCTCAGAGTCGATAGAAGTCTTATGCTGACAGGAGATGGAGACCACTAGAGTTCGAGGATGGCGACCACGTTTTCTTGCGGGTCCCACCTCGACGTGTATTACAGAGATTTGGTCAGGGCGGCAAGTATCTCCACGCTTTATCGGACCATTCCAGGTTCTCTTTAGGGTAGGCGAGGTGCATTATCAACGGGTTATACCAGACTAGTTTCACTAGGTGCACGGCGTCTTCCACGTATCTTAGCTGAGGAGATACGTGCATGACCTGACTCATATCATCGACCATGGGGAGCTGGAAATCGATGATGAGGAAACTTTTGTGGAGGTACCGGTGGAGGTAGGGGATTGACATGAGAGGGTCCTACGTGGCGGTCAATTCCTTTAGTGCACATATGGTGGTAGCACGAGAACCACCAGGAGTGAACTTGGGAATGGGAGGCTCATATGCGTGCTCAGTACCCCCATTTGTTCCCCTAGTTTGTGATGTATCTTTAATAGGACATAAATCCCTAAGGTGGGATTAATTTAAAGACCCTTAAATTTAAAAGAAATGTTTTTCGTATTTTCTTTTGGATTTTACGAGTACACAGTTTCTAACGGTACCTGATTCCGAGGCCCTGTTTTCACGGGATCCATTTCTGATATTTAGCTCAGGTATGTTCAGTGAACGAGCGAGCGGTTTTTTCTATCATTTGAACCGGTGCTCAGATTCGAAATCTGAGGGCACCGATGAAACCGCAGTGACAACAATTGCTTATGATGACTATTTCTGGAGTTTCGTTTGCTCGGGAGGTGTTGTTAAATAAATGGGTTAACTGAAGAGTGAAATAAAATTTGCGCTACAATTTTATTTCTATTTTAACTAATTATAACCTATGTGTGGAAGTTGGGGTGGGACCCACTACATCCAAACTCAACTTGGTAGGATGTTAGGTAGGTGGGGCCCACACAATCCCTAAGCCTTCAATTTCCTCTAACCGCTCTAAATGTAGGCAAACCCCCCATTAATTTCTAACTCACCCAATCTCCCTCTTTAATTACATGTCAACTCTCACGTAAAATTGATTGATTAAAGTTATTAAATTAATTTAATTTGAGTTTGAGTTTTTTTTAATTTTTGAAAATGCATGGAATGTGTTAATAAAATAAGGAAGCCCTTATTTTATTTGGGGGTTGTTTAGTTGTGGGAGGATCTCGGGAGTGAATACTCAAAGTCTTGAGGATCAACATATTCTTCGTTGGAGAACACGAATAACATTAAGACCTCGATGAAGAATGCCATCACCGTAAGGAGAGATCGACATGCCATCTCTTCTCCTCTCTGCAGCCGGTGTGTGATGCCTTTTTCCGAATAATGACGATGCACCCTCTTTCGATCTTCTCCCTGTGTCAAAGGATGGGAGACGCTATTTCCTCCTCGGACGTTCTCCGTCAACATATATGGAGCTTCACCTCACAACTCCATGTTCCCGCGACGATCATCATTCGAAAACTTCTTCGAGGTAGGAGATTGTTTTACGTTCGTGATTATTTTGGAATTATCGTTAAATAATTAGCCACTTGTTATCGTATTAACAGGAGGAGGCCGGACCGCACAAACATGGCCACCCCTCCTCCCCTTTGTTTTGGTACTTCGTTATGGATTAAAATGGAGGTGACATGGTGCCGTCACACCACACGAGAATGAGGAAAACTGCGACGAAAGAGTGCGGTGCTATCGCGCCGTGCTGTTGAGGTCGAAAGCGGTCGCGGCCGGGGTCGGGCCTCGTCGGAGGAGCGCAGAACTGTCGTGCCGCGTCGGAACACCGAGGAGGGCCATAGAGAAGGGGTTCAGTGCCATCGGACCACGCCGGACGGGGAGGAGCCACGAACTATGGCCGCGACAGTTTAGGGAAGCGTCCGGTTGAGCCAGCCGCTCGTGCCAGCTGGAGGAGGGACCCCGCGGGTCCTGTGGGTTCAGTTAAGTTTGGACATAAATGGTCGGTCGTTTGTCAATCAAGGGAGGGTAGCGCCCCCACCCCCTTTCGCGTCCGCTCAGTGCGCAGACGCCCGCACGGGACTGGACTGGCCACACCGGGCCAGACCACCCGCACCGGGCCGGACCGTCCGCGCCGGGACAGGCCGCCCGCGCCGGGCCGAATTCCCGCACCAGGCCACCCGCAACGGTCGAGCCGGGCCACGCCAGCCAGGCCGGGCCTCAACAACCGAGTCGGGCCGCACCAGCCAGGCCGGACCCAGACCCGGGTCGGGTCGACTGGTTCGGGCTGACCCAGGGGGTATTGGGCCTGGTCGGACTGGGCCCAAACCCCCCGTTTTCGGACAGATCCGTTCAAACGCACATAGCTTGGGCTACAGACCTCCGATCGATGCACCGTCAATTTCATAGTGATCCCTGGATCAATGTTTTTCGTTTCAGTATATTACACTCAAGGTTTCTGAGAACTTTGGGTATGGCCGGGTTTGTTCGAACATGAAACCAACCAGGCCCTCGGAGTGGAAACAATTATAACTTCAGCTCCAGATGTCCGATTGACATGACGTCGACTTTGTTGGATTCCTTTTAATGAGAAGTTTATTTTGGATTACCCCGCTCGTGGTTTGGACGCAGTTGGAGTACGATCGGGTTGGTTTTGACTTATAAACCAACCTGGCCCCTAGGACAAAAGAGTCAATAACTCTCAGACCGGACGTCTGATTGACGCGCTGTCTATCACATTCAGTTCCTTTTGATGAGAAGGAAAATTTGTATACATAAAATCTAGACTACGTTTTAGTTGATATATCAACCCACCTTGGATTGTGTATCGGACCCTCCTAGAAAAGAAAATGTTGTGTGTGTGAACCCTAGAGCTGGCTGCGACTGAGACAACGATGACGAATGTACTGGGATCCTCCGTGGGTTCGGCAGCAACGATGACCATAATGGAATCCTCTGTGGGTTTGACGGCGATGAATACTGTTCTTGTATCCTATGTGGGTCTGGTAGTACTCGACTACTATTTTTTTATCCTATGTGGGTCCGACATTATTAGACTATGTACTTTTATCCTATGTGGGTCCAGCAGAGTAGATGGTCTTGTATCCTTTGTGGGTCCAATATCTTAGCTGGTCTTGTATCCTATGTGGGTCCGTCAGCTTAGATAAATCAGTGGATACATTTGATCATCTCTATCACCTTATGAAGAGTATACCTTTGTGAGCTGAGTCTTGAATTTCAATCCATATCTTCGATATGATTGACTTGTTTTCCTGTGTGGATTGGGTTGTGCCTTCCTGTGTCGATTGGGTTGTGCTATCCTGTGTGGACTAGATCAAGCTTGGGATAAGATGTTGGAGCCAAACTGGAATTTTTGACTTAGGTATATGTATGGTTATATATCTAAGTAGGGTCGATTGTTACTTCGTGATTGTAACTTTCCTTTGTGGTTTATCCTTCGTGGATTCTGGGAGACCTTCGGGGGTCTCGGGGTCCCTACTGAGTAGCATATACTCACTCCTGCACGGGCTATGACCTCACTATATTGTGTTGGATGCAGATGACAGACAACTCTGATCAAGGTAGGAGCTCGTGGAGCTGGACAGTACCTGGAGGTGGATCACTAGATGGGACATACACGGAGCGGATGGCTAGAGTCGAGGAGTAGAGGAGACTATCTGTACCCACCAGTCATGTGGGATTTCCAGAGGATGGCTTGTTGTTGATGCTTTAATTTTCTGCTGCTTCACTCCCTTTTCAGTTGTACTTTACTTTCATTTGGTTTTGTATTCTAGTCCATTTACATTCTAACACTTACTTTTGTATACAGTTTACTTAGTGTTTACTCAGTTTGCGTATTCTGTGGTGTTTGTTTTCTTTATAGAGGTATTGCCTTCCCCTTTATTGGGATTTACACCTCTCGTTCAAGTCCCCAGCTACTGTCCTATGGAAGGCGGGCTTGGGGTAGTCCCATCATGGGCCCTGAGGATAGGTCATGCCAAAAACATAAATTTCACACAATGTTGGGTCATACTGAAAAATAAATATATAATATTTTTTTTAATGGTAGTGAACGCCTAGCCATTCTATTCGTGGGAATGGACAAAACTAACTACAATATGAATATATATGGTTGTTAAATGATTTTATATTTTTCCAATAAATGTTTGAGTCTTAAAATGTGAATGAATCTAATTTTAGTCAGAAATAATATAATATTCTTTAAAAGGTCGATTTACGGACATTTGATGGTGGCCTCTCATTAAATCTTGTGTTGGTCACTTTTATATGTTATATTTGACAAAATAAAATTTTTCCTTAGAATCAGGACATCAAAATATACTTTCGGTAAATTTTTTCTATCTTTCTGATAAAATTCATTTTAATATTGAATGGTGAAAAAATAATATATTTTAATTCAAAACTGCATTTTAATCTAATTTATTTATAAGGATAGATTATATTTTTTATTAATTTTAATGTGTAATTATATTATTTTATTACGATTTAATCCAGTTTTGGTTATTGGAAGTAATTTCACTTCGAAATTGGACATAAATAAGTGTCAATCTTTTGATAAATATTATTTCATAAAAATATACTTTTTAATTTGTTAGATGGAATTAATATTAAATTAAATTTTGACCCTTATGTATTTTTAATTTTGAAAAATGAAATCCATATTTTTAATTAGGAGTTCCAAATTGTTTAAATATGTATTATTTAGTTTTAGACATTATGGATATTTAGTTTAGTAAAAAATGTTTTTCTTGCATTGTTAAAGGGTATATTAGGTAAATAAGGGTAACAAAATAATAATTTTATAATATTAAATTAGGCTAACATGGATCATAATCCTATTGGTTTATACATTTTGAACCTTGGGAAACCTTGGATATATTTTGGGTCCCCATAGAGCCACATGGGAATGATAATGAGACTTTATATTAATTAATTTAAAGTAAATACCAAAATGACTTAAACATATATATTTTAGTAAATAAATGATTTCATGGGGATATATAATTTATCTCAAACACTGTAAATATTCATTTTAAATCTAAAAATATTTCATACATCTTGGTATTTTTTTATAATTTTTAGACTTAAAATTAATAAAATTATTTATAACACAATAATGATGTGGTTTTGTACTTCATTAATGGATGATTTAAATAAATAAGATTATAAATATTAAAAAAATATCAAAAAAAAAATCAATACTTATATGATTATATTATATCTAATATCATTCTTCTTAACTATAATTGTTCCGTGTTTTGGACATTTAGAAATAGAAACCCATTGTATAAGAAAATAAAATTTTCAAACATTCTAAAAGAGCCCCTCATCCTCCTTATAAACTTCACTCAATTATATCCCATTACGGAATGTTCTCAATCCACATGACACATCCAAAATCTTCCCAATTAATCTCCCTACATCCATCTCCTACTCTTAGAAGCCTTCCCCTAGGTATAAGTCAATTCAATTATATCATTTGGTTTAAAACAAATGGAGATACACGATTTAAAGGAAACATATTCTCTTATGTTCTTCTATTTTATTTTACATATCCAACCCCATAAACTATTTTTATTACTTTATTTTATAGAAACACTAGAATAATCCACATTCAAGGTTGTTTTTATGAGATGTGTTTGAACTACACTTACACACACCTCCATTTTATGGGTAAAGAATATATTGTTTCTTTAGATGGAAAACTAACGCCTCACGAATCGATGATTGTTCAATTTTTACTACCACTTCAAAATGAGGCCATTAAGATGGAACCATATTTATATGTGATATATATTGTATTTATATTGTTTCTATACTTATGTATTTTTTATTTATAAAATACCTTAATGGTTTTCATAGCGGGTAAATATGATAATTTCATTTGAGGAAGTGCGGAGTACCGCCCCCTCAAAGTGATATGACATGTTAATGCCATATGTGGAACATATAAAAGATGTTGTTAATGAAAAAATATATTTTATTATACTAAAATTATAATATACCTATGTATTGTTTTTTATTTTTCCATTAAATATGTAATATAAATGAAAGTAGCTTTCATGCATACGTACGACTTACCATCTACATGAACGGTGCATTTTATTTCTTATCTCACAATGTTGTATACTATAAAAAATACATATATTTATACATGATATATATTATATATATGATATCTGAATCATAAATATCATTCTAGATATAATGTAATTTTGACAACATGGACAATTTATAATTATAATAATTTCATTTTTAACTCAACTTCCAAAAATCGACAAATTTTCTGATATAAACTCAAATAATTATCTAATTGTAATAGAAATGTAATAAATGATATATAATGAATAATAAACGTGAAATGGTTCTTAATAAAGATGAAATTAACTTTATTTTATTATTCAAGATATTAATAAATAATCGAGTCCAGTTAGACATGATGTAAGGGACATCGTCTTAATGTCCTTTCATTGAGGCATATTTTGTTTTATATAAAACATTATTTTATATAGTGTATAAACCCCATTGACTAATAATTTTATTCAAAAGTAATATTTTCTATTCTAATCATTTTATTAAATGAAGAAAAGGATTGTATCTTTTAATGTATGTGGGGAAAACTACCTTTCTGCTGCCGCGAATATTATTTGATATTTGGATTCCTTTAAAAGACATAATGTTTTTAAAAGGAAAATAAATATCATATACATAGTTACATATTTTGGTATTGAAAATGGTTTTTATAATGGATTTGTTATGTAAATATATTTAAATGATGTTTTTTAATTGAAATGTGGAAAAGTTATCATTCTGTAATATTCAATTTATGTGTTAAGAATATGTTGTGGTTATTCAGAATTGTTACATATACGGGTGGTTCCATGATAATCCTATGGCAGGTGAGCCTAATATAGCACTCCAATGCATTGGGTAACATGAAAAAGGTAAACATGAATGTTTCTACTAATTTATTTTTGGATTATACTATGATGTGGATTTCAAATGTAACTGCCTATGAATCCTTGATAGATGCAACATAAGTATGTAACAGATGCCACAAGTTACGTTTATGATTTCGGATTTTTATGTGTTATTCAAAAATATTAATAATTCATGAGGTATAATCAAATGAGCGGAATGTATTTATCGACTAATGTAATATTTATTTATCTTATAACCATTATTGAGCTTTTTATGTTCATCCCATGTGTTTAAAAAAACATTACAGGACATAAATATGAATAGAGTCAAGGATTGGATCAAAGGAATGTCATGCTTTCTATCACAAGGAACTATAAATGATTCTTTTTTTCAAGAGTTTTTATTTTATGGAAAAAAGGAAACTGAGTAGAAGAATCTAATTTGTAATTATTGAGATGTCATGTAATATTAATGGCCTAATTCCCTAAAATTCTAAACCTGAAAAGATCCTCAATATGAATTATTCACAAAATTCAAAATTACGTATTGTTTAAGGTCGGGTCATTATTATTGGTATCATAGTTTGGGTTAGAGAAGATTATGAGTATGTATATTGTTAAATTAATATCCATAAATTATTTTTAGTTTAAGTTATGATAGAAATGATATATCATTTATAGATTAACATGTTTCTTAGCCTATGATATTTATGTGTTCAAAATTATTTTCCATAGTAGAAATAGAGTATCTGTGATTGGACGAAATCAGGAGGAAGAGAACCTTAAAAATAATAATCCTAAGATGGTAATAATCATAATTGAATAGTTTTTTTCGCATTGATGTCTTTGTTTACTCTGGTGAATAATGGCGGTTGTGTTTATTAATGATATATAGGTTTATTCAAAATGTAACGAGGAACATTAAAGTAATTAAAGGGTTGTCTTGAAAACCATTAAAGAAAATAAACTGGAAGGGAAATTCATAAAGTATGATTTTCCGTTAAAAAAAATTTCATTCCATGGTCACATTGTTTCTAAATATGGCATAATTGTTGATAAATAAAAAAAAAATTTGTCAAGTAATGGATAATAAGAAAAAATATAATCGAGATTCGCAGTTTTCTTGGTTTTTTAGGTTATTACGAAAGGTTTTTTGAGAGTTTTGCATAGTTATCTATACCAATGACAATGTTAAATCGAAAATGTGTAACGTAAATTTGGAAAAAAGAATGTGATGAGTGTATTCAAGAATTGAAAAGAAGATTGGTGAATGCTCCAATTTTGGCGCTGCCTTCCAGAAATGGTGAGATTGTTATCTATAGTGATGCTTCATTGAATAAACTTGGTTGTGTCCCAGTGTAGAATGATCACGTAATTTTTTATTCTTCATGTATGTTGAAACATCATGAGTTAAATTAACCTACACAATATTTGAAATTAGCTGCTTTTTTTTCATTAGAAATTTTGTGGCATCATATGTATGGAGTAAAATGTAAAATATAAACTGAATAGAGAAATTTGAAGTATATATTCACTCAGAAATAGTTAAATACAAGACAGAGGTGGTAGTTGGAATTAATAAAGGATTTTTATTTCACAATCCATTACCTTCCGGGAAAAGAAAATAAAATGGATGAAGCTTTGATTCAAAAATGCAATGATACATTAACCATGCTACGTTTGGAATAAGGTTATTTGGTATTTTATTTGATGAAATTTTTCATCAAAGTTGTTGGTGCATGAAATTCCTCTGTTTTTTTAGTGTAAGTGAAATCATTTCTATCTGACCGAATTAAGAAACTGGTGGAGGAAGGCAGTGATTTGTAGAAAAAGGTAGAGTTGGTTCATAAGGGTATGTTCCCTGATTTTAACATTGTAATTGATTGTGTTTTGAGATTTGGTATGATATTTTGTGTGCCGTGTGATTCACTATTGAAGAATGAGTTTTTTATGTGAAAATAATATATCTCTATTTTAAGTTCATCCATGTGGAACTAATATGTACAGAGATATTCGAGAGTATTACTGGTGGGATAGAATGAGAAGAAAAATTTCTGATTTTACTTTGAAGTGTTTTACTTGACAACAAGTTAAAGCAGACCAGCAGTTACCGAAAGGGATTCTTCGGTCATTACCTATTCCAGATCAGAAATGGGAAAATATATCCATGGACTTCTTTGTGGGATTACCAAAGACATCTCAAGGTAATAATGCAATCTGGGTTATTATTGATTGATTGAATAAATCTGTTCATTTCCATCCTATTTGAGATAATTTTTCCCCTGATTAACTTACTCAGTTGTATGTAAAAGTGATTTTCAGGTTTCATGGTGTTCCCCTCTCTATTTTCTTTAATAATGATACCAGGTTTAATTCTAAGAATTAGAAAGGCCTTCCGATGTCGTTGGGTACTAAATTAAATTTTAGTATATATTTTCATCCTTAATCATATGGGAAATCAGAAAAAACATTCAGACCATAGAGGATATGATACATTCTTTCTCAATGGGTTTCTAGTGATGTTAGGACCAACTTACATTTTTTTTGATTTTCTTATAATAATAGTTTTAATTACAGTATAAATATTGCTCCATTTGAGTTATTTTATGGGAAGCAGTGTCGAACTTCGTCTTTTTGGGATGAAGATGGTGAAAGGAAACTGATGGGACAAGAATTTGTAGAAGAGATTGAAAAAAAGTTCAGTTGATTCAAAAGCACATGAGAACAGCTCAGAGAAAGAATATAAGATATTCATATAACTACAGGGGGGTATTTGTTTTTTGGAAGGTTATTATGTATTTCTCAATGTTTATCCAAGGAAAATTTTAATGCGTTTTTGTAAGAAGGGAAAGCTGAGTCTGAGGATCATTAGTCCTTATTAAATCTTGGGGAAAGTTGGATCAATTGCATTCAAAGTGGATTTACCTCCAATTTTTTCACAGGTACACAATCTTTTTAATGTTTCAATGGTGAGAAAGTATATGCCAGATCCATCTCATGTTTTGAGACGAGAGGTAGTTCAGTTGGAAGAGAATCACTCTTATGAAGAAAAACAAGACAAGATTCTTGATTTAATATAGTAAGTGTTGCAGAAAAAGGTATTTCATTAGGTAATGGTTTATTAGAAAACCCATATGGTATAAGAGGAAATGTGGTAATCTGAAAATTCTTTGAGGGATAAATACCCCTACTTATTTGATATGTGAATGGAATTGTAGGGACGCAATTCCCATAAGTGGGGAAGGACATAACATACCAGGTAAATAAAGAATATAATTTTTTTATATTTTAATTAACTAATAATTTTATCTTAATGGGTATTCTATATTCGATGGAATACCTGATACAGAACAACATTTTTCGTTGAAGACTTACGTATCACACAACGTTGGGTCATTTCGAAAAATAATAATATAATATTATTTTAAATGGTAGTTAACTCCTAGCCATTGTATTGGCCGAAATTGATAGAACTAACTACAATATGAATATACATGGTTGTTAATTTTTTTTATATTTATCCAATAAAATTTGGTGGCTTAAAATATAAATGAATTTAATTTTATGCATAAATACTATAATATACTTTATAATGTCGATATACCGCCAGTTGATGGAGAAACCTCATTATTTATAGATATAGCCACTTTTTTATGTTATATTTTCCAAGATATAAATATTCATTAGAATCAGGACATCAGAATTTCCATTCAGTAAATTTTTGGTATTTTTAGGATAGATTTCATTTTTTAATGAATAGTGAAAATATGGTATTTTAATTCAAAACTACTTTCTAATCGCATATATTTATAAGGATATATTATCTTTTTTAATTGGTTTAAAAGTATAATTATATTATTTATTTAATCTTTAATCCAATTTTTGACATCAGAAGTAATTTCATTTTAAAATAGAACACAAATAAGTGTCAATCTCTTGATAGTCATTATTTATTAAAAACACACTTTTTTGTTTTGAAAGTGGAAATTAAATTAAAATTAAAATTTTCCAATTATTTATTATCAATATGGAAAAATGGATTCCATATTTGGAATCAAGAGGTACAAATTGTGTAAATAGGTAACTTTTTCAGATTTTAGGAATATTTACTAGATTTCAAATTGTATTTACCATGGTTAAAGTGTAAATATGGTAAATAGGCTAATAATCACTATTATAATAATATTTTATTACCCTAAAATGTTATTTAATCCTATTATTTGATACATTTACGACCATGGACATCATTTATTCTATTTTGGGACCCCATTGAGCCGCATGGGAATGATAATGACACATTATATTAATTAATATAAAGTAAAGACCAAACTGACTTATACTTATATCTTTTAGTAAATCAATTCTTTCATAGGGTTATAAAAGCTATCTCATCAACTATAAATATTCATTTGAAAGATAAAAATATTTCTGACATCATGTTATTTTTATTTATAATTTGCACACATCAACTAAATTAAATTATTGTGACACAATAATAATGATATTTTTACCTCATAAAGGGATTATTTAAATAAATAAGATTATAAATATTGAAAAATTATCAAAATATTGTCCAATTATTTGTGTAATATTCCATTTAAATATGATTCATTTACTATTTTAATTTAATTATTTTCTATCCTTTATAAACTGAAAATCGTTATATATTTATATAATATTTTCAAACTTTCCAAAAGAGCCCCCCTCCTCCATATAAAGAGCTCTCACTTCTAACCCAATCAAAAAACATTTAATGCCCATTGGTTCATCTAAACTCTGCCCAATTAAGCTCCCTACATCCCTATCCTCTTCTTATAATCCTTCATCTAGGAATAATTCATTTCAATTAATACTATTTGTTCAAACCAAAGAGAGATACCTGATTTAAAGGTAACATCTTCTCTTCAGTTCTTTTGTTTTATTTTACTTCTCCAACCCCCTATACTCTTTATATTTCATTATTTTATAGAAACACCAGTAACCTCAATATACTAGGATGTTTTTACGATAATTAATTGAACTAAACGTTCACACCCTTCCATCTAATTGGTAATTAACATATTGTTTTTGTGGAAATAAAACAAACACCACACGAAATGATGATTATTCAATATTTACCAACCACCACTTATGGTGGCCATTAAGATGATAATTTATTTATATGAAATAAATATTATGATTATATTATTTTTATACTTCATTATTTTTCATTTATATAACACCTTTTTGGATTCCATATTCGGTAAATGTGATAATTTAATTTGAGGATGTGTGGACTACCACACCATCAAGGTGATATGAATCGTTCATGCAATACGTGGAACGCATAAAGGATGGAGTTAATGGAAATATATATTATATTATACATTAATTAAAATATACCAATTTATAATTATGTTTTATTTCCATTAAATATGAAATATAAATGAATGTAGTGTTCATGCCTATGTATGGCTTACCGTCTCCATGAATAGTGCATTTCACCTCTTATCTCCAAATGGTATGAAATACTATAAATAAAAATATATACTGTATATATATGATATATATGATATATAAATCAAGAATATAATTCTAGAGATAATGGTATTTCTACCACATGACAGTTTATAATTATAACAAGTTCATTTTTTACTCATGTTCTGAACATCGGCAAAATGCCAGATATGAACTCAAATAATTATAAAATTGTTATAGAAATGTAATAATTTCTATAAAAGAGATAATAAACATGAAAAAGTTTCTAAATAATGTATAAATTTACTTATGTTTATTAATCATGATATTAAAGAACGAACAAGTCATTTCGGACACCAGGTAAGGGTCTTCATCTCAATCTCCTATCATTGAGGCATGTTTTGTTTTATACATAATTTCCTTTTATACAGTTTATAAACCCCATTGAATTTTACATTTATTCAAAAAGAATCTTTTCTCTACAATGAATTTTACTAAATGACAAAAAAAGGTTCTTTGAACATATGTGTTTCCAATGACCATTCTATCATAGTGAATATTATTTGATCTTAGGATTCCATAACAAGTCGTAATGTTTTTAAAATGAAAATAAATACAATATATTCATTTAATTATTTTGGTATTGAAAATGTTTTTGATATTGGATTTGTTATTTAATATATATAAATGATATATCATGATTGAAATGTGGAAATTTTATCTTTTCTTTATATTTGATTTATGTTAAAATAATATGTTATGGTTCATGGTCACTGTTACTTATATGGGTGATTTCCTAATAAAACTAGAGCGGGAGAGCCAGATATAGCTCTTTAATGCAATGGGTAATTTGACAGAGGTAAACATGAATTTTTCTCCCAAGAGATTAAGGGGATACACTGTGATTGATATTCAAAATGTAACTCCCAAAGTAGCTGTGAAAGCTACAATGTAAGTATTGTATGGATGGCAGTAGTTGGCTTTATGATTTTTTATTTTAATAAGTTATTCATAAATATTTTTCTTTCATGTGGTATGAGATTATTCTTGGTATGTATTTATGAAATAATGTTATATTTCTTTATCTTATAACCCCTACTGAGATGTTAATACTCATCCCATGTTTTTGATATGTTTTTCACATGACATAAAGATGAATAGGTTCAAGGATGGGATCATGGGAATGTCATGTTTTCTAAAACATGGAACTAGAAAAGACTCTTATATTCGAGAGTTATTATTTCATGAAAAAAAGAAAAATGAGTATAAGTGTCTACATTGTAATTTTTGTGATATAATGTAATAGTTATGGACAAATTTGCTAAAACTCTAAACCTGAAAAGATACTCAATGTGAATTATGAACATAAATGATGATTATGTAATGTTAAAGTGTGGGTGATTAAATATTTTAATACCAAATTGTGCCCAACATGATTCAAAAATGGATCCCATGACATTCCTCATATACATAATAAACCATGATGTCTTCAGTTTATACAAAAATGGAGGAGTCGAGGAACTGGTGGAACACCAAATTTATGAGAACCAAAAATAATCTGGATCATTCTACAATATAAAATTAATTACCATGATATCAGAGTGGTAATTTCTATTTCAGAATTCTATTTTATGAATATAAGCCTCTTTCACCAAGACATGATTGTATCCTAAACACAATTTTATCGAGGAAACTAACTTTTCCCTTTTCTTTAGGTTGATCAAGTCATTGATTCAATTCAATGTATAACTGTTCTTAATGTTTACCTTATTCGGATTCCTATAAAGTATACATGACCAGAGAGTTCCATTAGACATATTTGAAAAGAAAACAACGTCATCTCATGAAGAGGTTCTCAGGGGAATGAACACTTTTTCTTGTAGGTCATCTGATTATTTATTTAACACCCTCATCTTGGTGGGGTTCACACAATAAGAGGGAAAAGATATTGGTTGTTTCCTAGATGTCAAATCAATTGAGAACACCACATCATGTTCTGGGGGTAATATTAAAAAATAATCCAAGAAATAATCTGGGAAATCATCTACTATATGATGTAATCTAGCCTCAGGAGTACCACCACCTTCCTCCAGCACAGATGAAGACAACTAAAAACATGACTCCCAAACTCTGTGAGTGGAGGTCCATCATGACCCAACCAATTAAATCATTCTCCATGAAAAACCTAAGGACTGCCATAAGGTTCCATGAAACCTCACTTGCATATTTAGAAATGGATATGCGCTTGAATGTGAACCATCCAATCCATGCATATTGTTACATCAAATAGGTCCTTATCTATAACCCAAAAATCTCATTCATGCTTGACCCTTGACAAGGAGAGTGAACAATATGGGCACATGACACCCTATTCCCTCTTCATTACGAGAAATATTGGAAACTCCATCGCAAAAGACATGAGATCATTTGGAATGTCCAATATATTCACAAGACAAAGAAGAGTTAAATGAAAAATAAGATTAATTATACAAAAAATTGATGCTGGATAAGATATAATCAAAGGTTTACCTCCAACTATGAAGGGCCCTCTATATGTTCTGGGTGGTCCATGATCAAGTACATGAAGCATAATGGTATGTACCTAATAAATACTATTCTCCTATGGATATTTCCCAATAGGCTCTATCGAGAAGACAATTTGGTCCTTCCACCATAGCCACTAAACAGAGTTCGCACCATACTGGATGGCTCTGTCTGTGCTGACATTCCCTTGGAGTCCACAAAACATGCCCTTCTCAGATTATAATGCCTGGCTCTGCTAAATCACTATATGTTTCTCATAGTTCCACATTAGTGATATTATATGGGCGGGGGACCTATACATGGTTTGAATGTGCCATTCCTTACTACAAAAATGACATATTATCCATCCATCATTAGATAACACATAAAAAGATTCTCAGGAAGGATGTCCTGAAGTACCACCTCCCTTCATCCCCCACTCATCTCACATACTTTTCATCTTAGACGAACTACATCATCCCATCACTAACATAACCCCAAAAGAAGCAAACAGAAAATTTTGTTAAATATCAACCATAAAAAATTGATCAACAACATAAACATAGGTCATTATCTTTAAATTATGAACTATGAATTGATCTACATCCACAAACCACTTTTAAAACTCTATTCCTTCATGTACATGATGGATACTATTTCAGTTTCATATCAAACTAGTACAAAAAAATTGGCATACTCTATCATCGACAAGTCCCCTTTAATGAGATATAAAAAATCATGGGAACATTAATATTCCATTTACATTTAGATATACTAGTCTATAAAGAAAGTTTTGATGTTCTTCTATCTCATCTTCTCATGCTCCCATGTTTAGACTACCGAGCCCCACCACTTTTAAAAGTGATACTCTAGTAAAAGTGATGCATATTTCATCTTGACATATATAGAAGATTATAGAAACTCAATCATGTTTTCTATCATCTCAAGACACTCCACTTCTTCTAGAGTCTCCAGGTTACCTCATAAAGGGGTTTTTTCTTGAGAAAATTTTTTCATTTGTCCTTCTTGGTAGTGGTTTTAGCTTCTCTGACTGGAGCAGGAATAAGACCCACTATATATCAATGTTCCTAAACATCCTAGACCATAACTTCTACCATAATTTAATCATGATTAGAGGGATTAATATCTATGACTTCTTCTTGCAGTCACAAGGGAGTTCTCTGATGAGTTTTGTTTCTTCAAAAAGAAACAATCACAATAAATCAATCACTATAAGAATTATTAAATTTTTAAACAATAAAAAAATAATCATTTTATTATAACACAATGAAAAAAACCCTTCACCTACACCATATTCCCATATATAGTTTTCAACATACTCATCCCACCAAGAGGAAAATTATTAAATATATTCTAATATCTCATGCTGAATCGAGGTCTGTCATGAGGTGTGCTGGCCAAAAACCCTACATGAAACTAGAACTCTTGCCCTCCAAATCCTATCTCCCATATTTCTATACTAATCAATAAAATCATGACTCAAAAAGATCAATCCTACTGTAATACCATTTTCTCATGTACTATGTTGTCTCGTCTTCTGAACCAGCACCCGATGAGGTCTGCGGCATGGTTCAATGGGCATATCGTTCCCTATGGGCTAGAAAGAAGTTCATGAGTATCATATTTACAACGCGGGAATGATTTTACTGAATTTATAAACATTTGATGAAAAAAAATATTCAAATACAAAATCAACCAATCTATAGATAATAACTGTATTTGGAGTTACAACAATTATAAAAACTGAACAGGTGGAAACATTAAATGAAATCACCAAATCCCACTAAAACGAGAACATGAGAAAGGAACATATCCCTTAATACTTATATAAAAACACCACATGATGGAATACAACTGGAAACCAATACCACCATGTCCAAAGATATTTCCCTTACCAATATCATACATTTAAATGTATACTTACACCCAACAGTGTATCTAAGATCTGAGCTGACACCAAGTTGGATTCCACCCAACAAATGATTATACGATATAAAAATTATAGGATAAATAACATACATGTTTTATAAGAAAGAAAATATATACATTTTATGAAAAAAGCATTGAATGAACTGACTTTAAAAGAAAATGTGTTTGATTTTCTAATAACCAACGAGTCGTATTATATGTTGTGGGTATGTGATATATAAACAATAATCACTATTCATGGTAGGTCTCATTGGGAACATAATATGTTTTAGTCCGTAGAGACATTTTATCTCAATTTAATGTGGGATCGTAACAAAAAAAATCCACATCTTATTGTATGATCCACTATAGAGATGAAACATAAAATGTTCTAGTAATCCCACTATCATTTTTAATGGTTAGTTAGTGTTTTCATTGTCTATACCGATATGTGAATATAGAACAAACCCACTTTTTTATCACTATAATATTAGTAATAGTAATCCCACTAAGATACCCAGGATTCCCCTTTGTGCATAGTCAATTTCCACATTCCACATAACTGAAAAATTTAACAGACACAATCCAAGTAAAAAAATACTTACAAAATGTAATTGCATGCACAAACCAAATTCCATTTATAATAAAATTTAGACTAATTTTTTTTCAAACAAAATTTTCATCACATTCATAACTTAAAAAATCATATACACAAATTATAAAATATTTCTTGGAAAAAAATAATGATATACACCACTAATACTCTCATTTTAATCTAAAAAACACACTTTCAAACCAAACACTTATCAATATATTTAAAAAACCACCTTCACAAAATAGAAAAAAATTATAGAACATTGAAACTTAATCATGAAAACATAATATATCCACCAAATAATTTATAAGCATTATATCACCTACCATGGGGGTGAAATTCTAAGAAATCCAATGCGAATGTCCAACCACACCTCAACTACTCCACAAGGAAGAAATATCGACCCCAAGATGACAATTAAAAACCCCAAAAATCCTTATCTATCCATAAAATTGTTATCATACATTAATTATAAGAGTAACCCCAAGAAAAAATGAAATCCTAGAATAGGGGAAGAATCAAAGGAAGGAGGATACATACATGACGAATCAAAAGGTATCTATATAAATCTGGCCCAAAATCGAAGAACCAATAGATGATGATGGAGAGGGGGAACTCCTAGGTCGGGGAATTCAAAGTGGGATGCGAAAATTGGGGTTTTGAGTCAAAATTGGGAGGAGATATAAAATAAAAAACCATATTTTTTAATATGGTATGCCATATAGTCAGCCTTGTTGATTTGATAAACCATGAGGAAAAGATGCCACACACTCTATTCAAGAATTTCCTACCATACAGTTATATCGCATGGTCCAAATAACAATTCCATAACAATGTGGTAGCTATAACAACAATATCTATCAACTGGACTAGTAATTGAGACAATGCACATGGTTGTACGATTGTTGTTTTGTTGGTTTTTCCTCACATAGAATCCTACTATGAATTTAACAGGGTAGGATGCATGGTTACTCCTAACTGAGCAATAACCATGTGACAAGGTCTACCCACCCAAAAATGACCACTTTTCTCCATTATAAAAAAAATAATCATAATAGAAAAAGGGTAAACCAAAAATAAAAAGAAAAATAACATCAAATAATAATCACATATGTGAATGTTGTGATCATGTTATAATAATCATATCCTATTTTTATTTGTAAATAACTCCCATGTTTACCATTACTATAAATCTTTTCTCTCCCATTTATTATGATTTATATCCACAATTTTTGAATAAATTTTTTATGTAGGTTTACTAATGTGTAATATTATTTAGGATGATGTTGAATATATTTCATGAGGATAGAAGATTTTATTTCCATATTTTAATAGAGACAAATATATTACTATCATAATGATTTTTTTTTAATTTTATGAATATTCATCTAAAATGATGTAATATGCATGTATGTTCTGATAGAATTTATATATTTTTTATCAATGGAATGGTATAGTAATCCTTTGGAAAACATGATGACAAAAAATTAGTTAGAACCATATAGACATATCGTTGTATATTTCTAGGGATGTATCATTGGATAAGACAATTGTTTCATAGATTGAAATATTAGTGTAATGATTTAGCCATGTTATAATTAAATTTTCATGTTTATTTGGTTTTCTTAAATTATACGGTTTTATCAATATATAATTTATTATTTTATTCAATGGATAAAATAAAAAATAGAAACCATTGAATGTTTCAAATAATGAATGTATGCTCATTACGAAAAATTGTTTTCTAATTGGAAATCATATAATTGAATTAGGAATTTTGTTCAGGTATTCATTATACAATGGAATATCAAGGATATGAAAATGAAATCTAATTGTTATGGGATGTTATAATATTATTTTTTTCTATAAAAGTATGATGAACTATTATATTCTCTTTGATGAACCTAAATAAATGATTCAAATTTCATATGCTATAAAAATTGATACTAATTTATACTATGAATAATCGTCAGTAATGGATTAAAAATAATGTTTTATTATTGATAAATACATGACTTGGATTCCAATTATTATGTTATATGAGTCCTGAATACCGATGTATTTCCACTATAAAATTTTAAGGGCATGTAAACCTTCATATTTTATAGTTATTTGGAAATTTGGTCTTATCATGGATAATGAGATGTATGTTATGGATAAATAAAAGTGGATATTTCTTATTATAGTAGAATATGTCACTGATTTGTTGAAAAATTGTTATATTTTATATTGGATGATGTATAAACCTTATTATATTTAATGAATGTCTCCAGTAATATTTGAAATGAGGAAACCTTCTTTTTTTCCAAGTGTATTTATTGTTATTATGTTTATTAGAACTAATCAATATAATAAATGAGAAGAAGATTAAAATAATTATTATTTGAAAAATATTAGAGGCTTTAGGATATATGGTGGATAAATCATAATAGGATAATTTGAAAATTAGTGACTATTGTTTAAATGAATTGGATTTTCATATTTTTGATTTTTTGTAAGAAAAAATATGTATAGTTGTCTTCAGTTAATCATCTAATTAAGTTGTGAGATTACAATATTTTATCACTATATGTGGATAGATGGATCTTGAAAACCCTTTTCTAACCGTTTTCCAAATATTATAACTAATTAAAGATGTAATGAATTATTATTATAATTAGGGATTTCATGATATATTAGTTCTTCAGGAATGAAAAAATTATCTTATATCCACTGGGTAAGAGATGATGTTGTAATTTATCAAGGAATACAAATCGTTGATATTTTTCATATGAAATGGAATGAAATTATGTAAGAATATTTTCATGCGAATAATTATTCAAATATAAAAAAAGGATATGGTAAAATGATTTATCCCAATACATTGTTTTCATTTGAACTAATGGTCTCATCATTCATCATAATGTTATTCCCATGGGGAACAAGTGAGCTTGTTAAAGGCGGTGGTGTCCTGAACCCGAGGTTCAGGGCTTGAGTCCTCACATGGCAATGCACACTATATGCTAGAAAACAACTTGTGGGCCCCACTACACAATTGGGAACTTGCCTAAGACCAAGGGTTGGCCACCTTGGGCCTTGCTGAGGATGTGCGGAATACAGGTGGGAAGGCCATCCCAACACCTCGTTACCCAACGACACATTTTTTCTATAGTTGGGGTTTGGAATTGTAGTAATAAACCCTTAATTCTACATGAAAAATGGGGGTTCAAAACCCCTTGGGCACAGGGTAATGTAGTAGTACTGTTGCGTACTGTAGCAGTGGCGGCACTGTAGAAACGGTGGGCACTATTATGGCGGTGGGTCATTATAGCGGCAGCAAAGTACTGTAGCAGCGGCGGGTACTGTGCAGTAATATAGGGGCACGGGCACTATAGCAGTACTATTCACAGAATGGGCTTTGGGAAAAAAAAATGGGCCTACGGGCCATGTAATGGGCTAAATACCCACTGGGAGTTCGGGCTATATTATGGGTCTCCCTCTACCCCGTTAAAGAGGTCTTTGTGTTTCTTTAATAAAAAATGAGGCTTCATCCCCAACCTTTTAAAGAAAATCATCATTGTGTTATGTTTTGAGTCTCTTAACATTACATTAATATGTCACATGTTCTTTTTATCAATGATATTTAACCAATATATTTATTTATTTATTCTCTTCCTTCACTCCCAATATTTTATCCTAACCTATGCTCTCTTACATGTAAAACTAGTTATGAGTTACTTTTGGTTACCCCTAGGGTTCAAACATATATTTTTAAAGGAAGTTTTAGTTTTAAATTTTATAATGTGGTTTTCTTTCAAATGAACATTTCTGTGATAAATCCTTGATATCCTTGATGATTTTCAATGGCGAAATTCAATTTTAGGGGGTATAATATAAATCTGGATGATTTTCATTGATATTTTTATGAATTAATTAAAAATATTGATTTCATTCATTTCATTCATTTCACACCACACATAATATATACTATGTCATATGAAATCAAAATGTAATTCTTACAATGTATGCTACATAAGTATTGGTTCTCATTATGTACTAACCCCGGATAAGATTCTTCTACATCTAACACTGTGTTTCTATGTAACAACATTTTATTATTGTAATTTTTTAAACTACATAGTTATAACAAAACTGTGAAACATAGTAATTTGAATAATAAAAACAATGTATTAAATAATAATCTTAATTTTTGTAAATAATCATACTATTAATAAATCAATTAATTTTTTGAAAAGTCTATATATGTTTGGAAATAGTATTTTCTCAAATAAACTAATTTTTATGTCATTTTGTGAATAATAATAAAATTACTTTCATACCCATTCATAAATATATATCATAAAAAATAAAACTATTAATTGAAATATAAATTTCAAAATTATCCTTGGATGAAATATTGCTATTTTTTCTGTAATATTTTTTTAAAAAAACATAAAAAAACATACTAAATTTTAATTGAAATTCTAAATATATTATAATATATTTTTATGGTTATATCATTTTTTAATTTGATTTTAAAGTTTAATTATATCAGTTTTACAACAATTAATTTAATTTAGATCATAGAAATAAAATTTAAATTGAAAATGTATATAAAAAATTTTCTATATTTTGAATGTTTCTAATTAACTACCAATATATTCATAGTATCTTAAAGATTAATTTTTAATTAATTTCA
The DNA here is from genome assembly GCA_963277665.1 of Viscum album. NCBI lineage: Eukaryota > Viridiplantae > Streptophyta > Magnoliopsida > Santalales > Viscaceae > Viscum > Viscum album. Next base: position 662,823,005 of record OY728165.1, on the reverse strand, counting down.
GCCACATTTTTTAATTTTATTTTTAATATTGATTGAGTTATTTGGATTTAATATGTTATTTTTTTTATAATAAAATGAGTTTAATTTTTTGAAAAAAAAGATCATTGGAAATAATTAAAATTAATTAATGTTACTATGGTATGAAAAAACTTATCTAATGATTAATAATTTAATATATTATGTATAAATGACAGAAAAGATTTCCAAAAAACAATTTTATTGACATAGTTGGATCCTTCACACATTATTATGGATTTTATGAGTTATTAGGATAATATTCCATTAATGAAAACAATATTCTCAGTTTCGTAAGGATAAAAAAAGAACCATCCATTCCTTTAACAGTGTTAAATCATTGAGATATGGACAAAAATTCACATATGTTTGGATGTAAACAATATTTTGAATGTAAAATGGGTTTTTATCTTCTTATTAACGTATATAAATTAATTATTTAGAATAAATTCTTAAGTAATTGCAAATGTTGTAATTATTTAGATAATAATTAACTGAAATAAATGATAATTTATTCAAAAATATTCAATTAACAATAATCATATATTCTTCCAAATGATTGTTAATTTTAAAAAAATATCAAAAAATTTATAATAGTGGGAAATTTTATTTTTTTAATAATAGATTATTGAAACATCAATAAAAAACATATTTAGCACGGTTCAGGTTCATGTAGTGTTTTTTCATGATACTTTTGGTTATTATAAAATTAATATCCGACAATCATGGAATTAATTTTTTTAAAATATGTTAAAATATTAAAAAAAAATTGATTATATATTATGTAAAAAATCTCAAAATATGTTATTTTTAATGGTTAAATTAATTAGGTTAGAAAAATAGTTTCCTTAAGGTAAACAATGATGATAAAAGTGTGAAAACATAAGAAAATTAATAAATAAATAATAAAAATACAATTATATTTTTTTTGAGATTTTTTTTACTATAATTCTCATTTAGTATTATATAATTCCATTTAGGTATAAAATATAGTAAATGGGGACTTCTAAATATTGTTTAACTATATGTATTTATAGAATTCTTCTCCTCCTCCTCAATAGAGAAGAACTAAATTATCCCCTTACTTTCACATACCATGACATGTTGGATCACCCCAACACTGAAAAAATATTCTACCAACATAACCAATATCAACCATGAGGCATATTATTTTTCATAAAGAAATAAAATGAAACCCTTTAGTGCAAATAAAAAATAATTTCTCAATGTAGAAGTAACACCCTTCCAGAAACTCTTTTGTTTTATATTAATTATCTTCCAGAATGTTTATCATTATTAAATGATTAGATTATAACATGGAATAATAAATATAATGATATTTTTTTTATTATATGGGATTTTCTTACACCTTCACACACATCAAACAAATGGTCAATAAACATATCATTTGTGTGTACACTGGGTAACCACATTGTGAAATGATGTTGTTCATTTTTTTCTTCCCCACCTCTGAAGGATGGTATTTATGATGTAAAAAATATTTTTTATTTTATATAATATATTTTTTATCAATATATTTTTATTAATGTATTATGTAATAAATCTCTTCTAACATTCATTTTTTTTGTAAATACAATAACTTTGTTTGTGGACATGTGGACTACTGCCTCCTAAGAGCGATGTGATTCGTTCACACTTTACATTGAATTTCATAAGTATGGGTTTAGTAAAAATATATAAAATATATGAAATAGTAATTCTACAATAATTAATATATATATATATATATTACAAATACATTGTTTCATTCAATATGATCATAAAACAAAAACAATGTTTATGTGTAGGTAAGACCTACCGTCTCCATGAATGATGTATTCCATTTTTTATTTGTTGATTTATATATTATTATAAATAAATATATGATATATATATATATATATTTATAATATTTTAACCATGGTATGAATTATTTATCAATTTAAATCATTATATATGTAAACTAAATTATAATTATATATCAAATCATGTGTGAAAAACAAGTTGGTTATTACCCAAAACACTACCTAGACATGGAATTATTAATAAAAGGGTAATATCTGGATTTAATCATATCATATATGGTATGATATTTAATAATATGGGCCTTTTGTATATGTATAATATATTTATACTATTTATAGTTTTTTGAATGTATACTACAAAATTCAAGACTTAAGGTAAGGGTTTTCTAATCGATATTTTTTTGATGTTAGCCTTATTCCTTCGCCACAAATAATTTATTTTATTTAGTGTATATAAAACACATTAATGTTTCTATAATTATTATATTTAATTTTATTATTATTACATATTTATTACATTATTTTACACTCATGGTTTTATATTTCAAATGTTATCGAATCAATAATAAAATTTTTGTATCAATTTTCATTCATTGAGATAAACACCAGCTTTTGCACCTTTATTTTCACATTTGGTGTTAATACGTCCAATTTAAATGGTATACTATGAATAAAATTTTTTCATTATATTATAAACATAATTTAATTTTATTCTCTCAAGTGGATTATTTTTCAATTTTAACAATATGGTAATTATTAACTCATATAATCTTATCATTTTACAATTTTATTTAATATTTTACTACCATTGATGAAATATTATGATATATATCTAATTTATAGACAAGAATTTTTATATCATATGGTTATTAAAAAATATTAATTTATTTGTATTATATTTTCACTAATTTGTTATCTATATAATTAATATATTTTTTTAAAATGAGTCATTAATTATCTCCTCTATCAGGAATATGTGTAATTCTAAAACATGTTTTATAAAAGTGTTTTAAAATTTTATTTTTTTCAAAATTATTTTATATATTTTCAACATTATATTATATTTTTCATGGAAATATATTATAAAAAAAATTCAAAAATTAATTATATATATTAATTTTCCTTTTCAAAGGAGAAATTTTTTCAAAATGTTGTCTATTTCAAAAATATTTTTCCAAATTAGAATAGATATTTTATTTGATAATATTTGTATTGTATTTTAAATGATTCATTTAAATATTTCAATTATGTTTTTCTATAAAATTTATTTTAAAAATGTTATATTTTAATAAAATTATTTAAAAATAATAATAATTTGTAAAGGGGTCATGGACAACCCATCACCATATAAGAAAACATTCTCTTAAATAGGTTATGATTTAATAGGGACACGATTAATGGAATCAATTAATATTTCTTATATGGATAGTTTATTTTTATTTGTTATAATATTTTTCGAACCAATTTTTTTATGTGGCTCAGAATTCTTTTAATGACCTTGATATAAATCATGTTTCTTTTCCAAAAGGATAATATAGTTCCATATATATCAATGTTAAACTCACTTATTTTCTATTTGAGAATCATGTTATGAGACAATAATAGTTTTTCTATGTCTTATGATTATATAAATTCCTTTTATCTATTATTCAAGATGGGGTTCATAGACATGTCTTACACAATGGGGTGACATAATTTGTACTAGTTAACCCCGTTAGTGTTTATAAAATGGGGTATCATAAATAGATACATGTAAGACCATTATAACTTATACAATGTGGTTCACCACATATCATCATATAAGCCCATCATAGATTATATTATGGGTTTTACCAAATAGTTTTGGGATATCCCTTTATGTATTACATTATAGGTGGAAATTATATCTATATCCAAATCATGGAGTAATGATTTATAAATTAGTGATAAAGATGGGAAATAGGTCGACTACCTTGATCCACAATTGGAAATATGTGTGTCTTGATCCTAAAATGAGAAATAGGTGTGACTATATCCACTTTGGAATGATGGAGAAATACAATTCACTCTAGGATAATGGGGAAACATGATACACTATGGGAAGAAGGGGAAACAAATTTTTTTTTTGGTAAATGACTATGACTAGGGATTTTGGAGTGTCTCTCATAGTAGGTATTGTCCCTATTATGTTCCCTCATATGTTTTGGTAATTATCTATGACTTATAGGGAATGTTTTTATTTTTTTATTTATATAATACAAGTCTATGCCTAATGAATATTTGATGCTCTGATGAATCATGTTCATTGATATCATTATGATTGTGTTCATATGAACTATAATCTATATTCCATGAATCATGAATAGATATTTTATTTATAGGTTAAGATATTCAATTGTTATGATCATGTTCTCAAACCCTTTTGGTTAGGTTATTCATACATATACCCCTTTTTCCATTATTGAATTACTATTCTCACCCATCTCTTATCCTACTATTCCACCAATAATAATGAAATGTTTTATGTAGGAGTAATAAGAAGAATGATCTTGAAGGGGGGGGGGGGTTTAAGATATCTTTCCATCTTAGAAGATTATCTTTCAATGATTCCAATGAAACTATTCTATAATGTACATTTAGGAATTATTTCTATAATGTGATAAATGGTCATCAAAAATGATTTAAAATCTATTAATGTTAATCCAGATTATTTATAATTAAAAAAGAGTGTCTTGATTCAACATATAAATTAATAAAAAAATTATTGATTTTCATTTAATTAAAATATATTTTAATTCATATCTATTATATAATATTTTGGAAATTCATAATAATAAAATATGATAAATATTTTACTTATTTTGATAAAAATATAAGAAATGAGAATCAATTTATATATATAATATTATTCCACCAGTATATTCCCAGTTTTTATGGTTTGTGGTGGTGATATTTTCACATGGTGGTTCGACGAACATTGTTTGGGATGTGATCAAGATGTTTTTGATATTATTTTGTAAACTATTTCAATAAATATTTTGTTATTGAATATTATATTAGTTATGTTCATGGAAAATAATTTTCATTCCATCTCTCTCAAAATATATGATATAGGGAATTCATCAGGTCTGATCATATGGGCTAATGTCATCAAGTATTCCATCAATATCAATTTCCATTTTTCAAAAGGTTATATATATACAAGTTATAAAATAAATATTTCAATATTATATTATCGTTGGTCATTATTCATAATGGTATTTTAAATTCAAAAAGAAATATTGTTAAAAATTAGAAAAAGTAGCACATGGGTGTTCTATAACTAAATTAAACAATAATGGAATTGTTTATTAGGAATATTTATTTTCATTCAAAAAATTATGGTTGTTACATTGTTCCCACATTTATGAATTCAAACCATGAAATATTCATTTTGAAAACTTAACTAGATTTGAGTACTTCTATTTTATCACCTCTTCTGGTTCTAAATCATTTTCACCAAATTTCTTTTGTGCCACCATAGGTCTTTAACTATATGTGATGTCTTTATTTGAAGACCCTTGTACGTACAATCTATGAGCGTTACAATCTTCTCAAAATATTAATGGTGTTACACAAATGGTACCACATTAAAATTCATTATATTTATTGTTCTGGATACACACAACAAATAATTCCTATTTAATAAATCAATTTTAAAGGCATGGGAAATCCGCCTTATTATCATTGGATATACACAGAACCTCCAACCAAAAAACCTTGGTCACACATGCTCACAAAGTAATCCACAACCAATGAATACCCACTATTCCATTATAGGCCCTATTATCAAATCCATACATAATAGGATTGATCGCAATCAAAACATAAGAGCTTAACAGATTTGTTAGAACCCACATATGTCAAGGAAGTGCGTGAACGACACTATAACCAATGATGGAAGGACCTATGGGATGATATATAAATATTGATATAGAAGAAACCATGAATAAACATCAAACATAGATCAGAGGAACCGAGAACAAAATTCTAGAGACATTTTGTGATCAATGAACATGAGAACTGAAATGAACACTTTCCCGAAGAGATGCATTGAAGAAGGAACAATGTTCCAAATTGGAAATATTGATCCAAAAGATAGGAACCCCTAAAAGTCACCTAAAAATAGTTCTCGTTTGATATACATTATTTAAATGAAGAAATAAACAAGGATAACTACCAAATGTGTTACTTAAAACATGTCATGGGTCGAGTCACTATTGACACTCCTTTTCATCACATTGTTTAAAGGAATGGAAAGGGAAATGACATAGCACAAATTGATTCATTATTTGAAACAAAATCGACAAAGGAATGAAAAAGGAGTCAAAGGAACTTGGGTCACGCAAGTTCCCTTACTGTCACACAAGTACACTTGCGCGCTGCCTAATGGTCACGAAATTTACTTGCATGACCTCTTTGAAAACTGCCTGGGGCCTTCTCCAGCCTATAAATACCCCCGGTGGGCCCCCCATTTGGAGGGGTATTTTTTCCAGAATTCACATACAGATCTCTAAATGCCGAAGTCTCTTCATTAGGCCTTTTGAACACTTCTAAGGTAATTATTTACCTTGAATGGAAGGTATAAACAATAGGAATAAGGTCTAAGTGTTAGAATTCACTAACACTTGTGTGCCTAAGTGTTTTACCCTTACGGGAAATGGACACACATGAACGCCTCCTTACCTACTCATTAAAAATTATGTGCCACTCTTTTAGATGTTCCTCGGTATAACTCTAATGGATTTGGTCAAGGATCTCCCAAGTATTAAACGAAGGGCTGAAAATCGCGCAAGTTCCCATGTGCCACGTAGGTATACATCTGCGCCCAGGACTTGTGCGCCCACGCAGTACCTGTGCACCTTCTAGGACTTGCACACCCTTCTATTTTTCGGGTGCCCTTCATTCCCATTTAACCCCTCTTATGCAATTTAACCTCTCCTATTCAAGATTCAATCTTCAAGAAACTCTTCAAAAACATTTATGGCATGATTTCTTGATTGTCTTCTTCATCCGAAAGGAATTCTGAGAAAACAACTCTCAAAACCTAGTGATTTACACATCTTTATGTCACTAAAATTAGATATTTCATTCATTCAACCCCATCCATTAATATGAGAGAACCCTATTCATGTGAATCCTCCTTAGGAGTATTCCCTAAGTCCTCATTAATATGTGAATCCTTTTCAATAGTAATCCCCAGTCCTAATTTCCATTAATCTCGGCCTCTTTTTCAGGAGTAAGCCCCAGTTTCAAATACTTTTAATTGGGAATCATTTTCATGAGTAAGCCGCAGTCATAATTTCCATTAATATGGGCCTCCTTTGAAGGAGTATTCCTCAGTCCCCTAATTTGGGCATCCTATTCAAGAGTAAGCCCCAACCATAATCCCAATAACCTAGGCTCCCTTTTATAGAATAAACCCCAGTTTTAAAGTTCCCAAATATGGACATCCTCCTTAGGCGTAAGCCCCAAGTCCGTTAATTTTCCAAGTCCCTTAACCTGGGCCTTCTTCTCAGGAGTATGCCCCAGTCATAATTTCTCTTAACTAGTCATAATTTACCTTTTATTCGGACTTCCTCCTCATGAGTAAAACCCAATCATGAGTCCCCTCCTAACATGGGCATCTTCCATATGAGTAAGCCCCAATATTAGAGTATTAAAATCTCCATAAAGTACATATAACTTTATGGACACTGTTCCTGGATTTCTTCCATGAATAAAATCTTAATCCTCATCTATTTGAGTAGTCATACATACAAATTTCCCACATCATTCCCTATGATTGCATCTTTCATGGCACAATTGTCTGGTTTTTCCAATACCTCTTGTTTCTGAAACCGAGCATGACTCACGTGAGCATAGAGTGTAAAAGTAATTATGACATGTTTATTTGAGCCATAAATCATACATAATCATCATAATCTCTTACTCAATCTATGTGGGTTCTAATTTCTTTTCCAAAAACAAAGGATACGTAGGTATCCCATCTATAGGTATGATCCCAACTCTGAAATAATCAATTTCCTTCTGAATGACAATAAACTTCAAGTGCCCCACTGAGTGAATTTATAACTAGTATGGTCATCATAATGACCAAGAGACTTTCATGTATTGAAGGATACCATTGGATAAGAATCTATAAATAAATACAGATGAATCTCTATCGATTAAGAACCTTGAATACATATAAAATATTTTCTATGTTTCCTACTTATAAGTCATTGATTGTCATATCTAAAGGAAAACTCCTTTTATACTTGGTAATGTAATAAATATTCAAAAACATAACTTAAATATATAATGAGTGTCTCGGAGTAGAAAATAATTCCCCTAAATAAGGTATGATGAGTCCGAACTCCCATCCTCTCGACCAATGCAAATTCCTAAGACTTATCATTCCACAACTAATGAGCGCCTACATTGGGAATGTATGTTCAAATGGATATGGAATCATTGGATGTTTTAGGTTCTACAAACAAACTCGTTAGAAACCGTTCGGAATGTTTGAATCTTAAGTCAATGATATCATCCCCAATTCTAGAGGGAAACAAAAAATGGTGAATCCAACGTGAATCCTAAACCAAGTTAAAATGATGTTTTACTTATTTGTTAGGCCCCTATTTAAAACTATACGAGAGGGCCGACAAGACAACCAATAACATATGTTCGTATCCAAAAGATGTAGTGGTCGGACATATCTTGATTACGTCTATTATATCAAACATGCACTATTTTCCAAGATCTTATGCATTTCCAAAATGGATTATCTTAAGTTCACACCCGTGAATACATCTTCGGTGAAAACTTCTACTGTAAATGCCACTGCTGCTACTCCTGATGGATCGTCGTCCGCTCTGAGGACGACATCACCTACTCAGTGTCTTCAACGCTGGGTATCAAATGAACCGTTTAAGGAGTACCATCAACATTGTACCATTCCAACTCCGGAGGCTGCCCAACAAGCCATCCATGTGAACAACTCACATCGGTCATCTGGAAAACAACAACCAATGATTAAGAAATAGGTGGTTAAAACCATTGTCTCCAACCGTTTCGGGTCGTTATCCCCGGAATGAAATCATCACTCACTCCCATATTCTGAGGAGGTGAATGAGCAGGCCCCTCAGGGCCTTAATTCAAGGTGACAGGAGTCCTTACCGAGGGCTCCCATCAAAAATCGCCACCAGACTCCTGTGGAAGTGCACCCTCAACATGATGAGGGTATCGTCTCCAGGCGTTCGACTCAGTTTTCTCGAAACCGAGTAGGTAAGACGAATCGCCAGGGGTGAAATCTGGTCAACAGTGAGCAGGTTCTCATCTCTGCCATCTCTGGATAAGTCCACCAATATATCATGGTGGAAAGCAACGAGTGGGCACATACAACTGTCCGTTTTAATATTGTTGTCCAGCAGACTCATCTGGCAACAGCATTCCAATCCCGTAAGGCAATTCCGGCGGAGTACTATAGGCTGGAACATACATTTATTTATACATCATTAGCTAGTCAGTATACTCGTCTGACTACATATGATGGATCTCGTCAACCATGTTCGGAGAAGTAAAATTAGAGGGCACATACACCTGCTAGTATTGATCAATCCTACCAATAGTCTTGTTTGGTAGCAACAAGAGAAGTCAGTCGGAAAGCTCCGGCGACAAACAGGAGGCACACTAAACTCTCTGCCCCTACACTTGAGTAATGTCAGGATTCACTGATAGGATACGTAGGACAGGAGAAAGAACACACACCTACTCAAAACACGGAATCGACGTATATCCCCATTCAGGCAGCTGTAGTCACCAAGAATATATTATCCATGATGAATGAGAAGAATCAAATATATGCTCATATTCTGGATGCCTACCGGGATATTATAACAGCTTCAGCAGCATCTCAGGGAAAGTCACATAAATCTATCCCGATCATTGGAGTGAAACGTCAACTGTTCACTCTAGAGCATAAACACACCTATGTTCCAGTCCAACAGGGTTGTGGGGCGTACCCCCCCATATCATACGGATGACCATGTCAGGAACATACACCTAATTTGAGTGGAGATCGTCAGCCTAACCTGGTCATCTCTCCTTATCATGCATATACACCTTCTTAGAGTAGCCACTTTCATCAACAAGTGGTTTCCAAGGTGAGTAAGAAGGCGTCTAATAAGAGTACACGCCCATCACAGTCAAGAAATCCAGAGCCAATCTGTAACAAGGCCTTGCTCGATGCTGGAGTTCTTGAAGCCCTCACACAGTTATATGTTGGAATCAAAGATTCTACTCCCTCATTTCCCAATAGTGGGAACATTATTTCTGAAGGTATTTAACAGAAACTTCCTCATGAAGGCTTTCATCATGATAGTTCGGCCGATCTATATGTTTCATCTTCATATGAGAGCTACAATAACCCTCTGTGTATCCAGAAGACTATGGAGCAAGAGATATCATCTTTTTCTATAACCCACCATGGTGGTACTCCCCTTGATGATTAATTTCGCTGTGAAATTTCTCTCTGCAGTAGTGATCCACATTGCCCAGAAAATGCTCTAGTGGACAATGTAGTGTCGAGAAAGCCCTCTTATCATGAGGAACTTTCAAATGAGAAACCAGTCATGTCTGATGCTTTACCATTAGAAAGTGAAATACTTTCTCAATCAGAAGATATCCCGGGGCGTAGGTCATTCTCCGAACCACCCCTAGGTCATTTATCTTCTAGTTTGATCAGTGGATTCTCTACCAATCCTATTGAATCCGATGAAGCAACAAGGAAGCACCAGCTCTGGTCAAATCAGGTAGACGAATCTTCATTGAATGATAAAGAGGAAGTGCTGAATATGAGAAAAGAACTGGCGAAAGATGAAGTGCCAGTCATGTTTTGGCCTTTGGTTGACTCTCAGTATGACATTATGAATGTGTTGATGGAATATTGTATTCAAGATATTCGTCTTAACATATGGAAAACTCTTTGTCAATTGAAAAAGAAAATATTATCTTATGATGAATATGAAAACCATGTCAAGATAATAGAATGTCTACAATGCCAGATTGATTTGTCATCTCTCTCAGTCTCTCGATATTCGAATGTTGAAAAGAAGCAGAGAGCCCTTCAACATTCATGCATTGGCGCACTAAGGAGAATGCGCCACTTAATTGCCAATGCCCCATCTGGTATTTATTTCAGAGGATGGGGTGTTCATGGATCACTACATTTCACTGTGCTCTCTAGTCATCAAATCCCACTGAAAATGGTTTCATGCAATGGTATTGCCCATGGTTGGCCACAGTCAATGGGTTGTTTTTGTAATCAAATGCTTTCCTAAGAACATTCTTCAACTAGTTCCTCTCAAAATAAATAATATAGAGAACACTCTGTTGAATTACTCTTGTATCAAGTGAACGACAATATTGAACAAGCCTCTCGTATGGAGAAAGCGCATCATCAAGTGACAAAAGTTTCAGAAATCATCCAATGGTCTTTTGAGCTGGGTGATAAAAGTTGATGTCGATTGATGCATCCAGATAATTTCTGAACCAAGGTCTGAATAATCAACAGAGATTTTAAGAAAGTCTCAGACAATGCATGTCAAGAGCCACCCCAGCTTGCCAGACTGGGGAATCTTTTCACCCAACACTCAATATCAACAAATATGATTTTAGGAGTTGATAGAGAACAATAGGAACAGTCCTAGTCCACTAGACTGAGGAATTTTTCAAATCATCAATCCCCTTCTCAGTGAAAGTCGGTCTTCTCTCGATTGGAGAAGAAGCCACAACTGGAATGAAGAGCAAAATTATCAAGAGATTCTCTCCAAATTACGGTTTTCCAAGATTTTCTTGAGGGATCAAATCAACAAAATGCCATGTCTCATCAAGGGAATGGCTGAAGACAATATAACAGAAATGATGATAGAGGGGATGTGATATATTATGCATCAATTAATGTCATTAATTCAATTCTTTCTGATCCTCCAGAACATGAGGTTCACTCCAGGGACTCAGATGAAGAGGTTCCCGCTCAAGAAGTTATATGCATAGAAAAAAATTAAGATGGTGTGCGTACACAAAATCAATGGTTTACCCAGAATCTGGTTGTTCCTTCAAATAACCCACTTCCCCCTCTCCTAAATGGATCAAACAAGGGAAAGGGAAAGAATCAGGTTACATATCCTTCCTATGGAGAAGGCCAATCGCTCTCACTAGAGAAAATATTTGCACCACAAGAGGAATAAATGAAATCATTAAGGAAGATGAATGTAGAACTACTTCAGGGTAGTATTCTTCCTAAACATGTTGAAGTTAGTCAGCCAAGGGAGTTTGTTGCAGCTACTGAGATGGATCAAGAATATCCCCCTCTATCAGCACACCCTCATAGGTCTAATCCTATGGTTTAGGGTCAATAAAAGTTAGCGGTTCTACCATCAGTTGCAACACTAGACACCATACCAGTCCAAACTCCAATTATTCCACCTTCCCAGGTCCTAGGTCAACATTATGATTCTCAAAAGTTAATAACTATCATTTAGTAATTAACAGCTCAGTTAGAGACTATGGAAGGGAAGCCTATGCAGGTTCAACCAGAAAAGAATTCCTACCCTGAATGAGTTGATTTAATCCCCCCATCATGTTTTGGGTACCATGTATTCCATATTTTCAATGGATCAGCTGATCCTAAATGGCATTTGTCGCATTACGTATCTTGTTGTGATCCAATGATGGGATCTCTGGAGCAACAAGAAGCAGTGAAACACATATGCTTCGTGCGAACCTTGCAAGAACCAGCTTTCATATGGTACACAAGCTTGCAATCCCGGTTAATTACCGGATGGGAAGATCCTCGTTAACGATTTCTTCTTCAATTCAACTCAACTTTTCCAAAAACAACAGTTTTTGATCTTATGAACTCTATGCAATGGAAGAATGAAAGGGTCTCAAGTTTCATTTCTAGCTAGAATGGAATAACATATTCTCTAAGAATAGCACTCCCTCAAGAAGAACTATTGCCAATCTTTGTGGAAAATTTGCGTGATGAGTTGCGCACACCACTGATCCCTGTGAAATACACAGGAGGGTTTTGAGACCTTACTTCTATAGCTCAGAATATTGTTGATTCCCTTGTACAGACTAAGGCTAAATCCCATATAATTCAATCAGTTCCAGGAAAAAATAATTTGTAAAGCAGAGACTGATACAGTTATGCTTAATCAAGAACTTGTACCTACTTCTACCTCAAATCCTTCATCTTCCCGAAGAGCTCCACCTCCTGAGCATCAGAAATAGAGGTCGTTTCATCAAGACGGTCAAAGAGATCAAAGACGAAAATAGTTTGGATGAGTTAAAGAGTAATGTTTATTCATTCCAAAATAAACAAGTTCCTGGATACATCATTTAGGCTCTGGTGAATAATTTGGTTCAGTTTCCAAGGCCCAAAACGCCAAACAATGACGGAGAAGAAGATCGTCCCAATTATTTCCCCCTTCATAAAATGTTGGGGCATCCCATCCAGGAGTGTTTTTAAACAAAGACCTCCTTCAAAAGCTATTCGACTTGGGGAAAGTAAAACTAAAAGTCTCTTCAGCCCAGGTAGCATGTGTTACTGCTACAGATCCGGAGGAAGGAGGCGAGTGGTAAAAAGTAAAAATAAAAAATGAGAAGAAATATGATGATTGGATGGTCATAATAACAATCATCTGAACTCATGCAAATTTGCTAATGAAATTGAAGAAACCAATTGTGTATTCTACTGTAAATTCCATAGTGAAACCTCCATCAAAAGCAAACTCCTCAAAAGGACAACATAATTCAGGGAAGGAAAAAGAATCAGGAGAGGATGAGTATGTGTCAAATCCTAAGCTGTCTTTGACTCTGGCAGATTCCATGCCATCTACTTCAAAGAAATGGGCACCGTCCCACCAAATGGCACAACCTAAATTGTCTAGTTAGGCAGAGTCTTAATCAGATGAAGAACTGATCTTCGGTTCTATTAATATGATTCATTTAACAGATCCTTATGCCAGTCGCAGTTTCAATTTCGATGAGCCTGAATTACCGTTATCAGACAGAGGAATTAGAGGGAGTTCTAGGGGTCTAGGATACAGAAGAAGACGTGTATATCCCAGAATCCACTATTCCAATTCTACCCCTGTTAGAACTGTGTATGCAGTAGAAACTCGTGGTAGAGCCCTTCAGCGGGCTCAACAAGAACAAGCAAGTTCTTCCACCAATAAAAAATTCAGTCCTGGAACAGTTATTCTAGAGAATCGGTTGGGGATTCTACCTTCCTCCTCTCTACAAGTAAATGGATCTAATCGGTCTAATCTTCCAAATCCAGGAATATTACCAACTTCAATCCCGATACAAGATGCATAATCTTCCATGGAACCTGCTAAACCACATGTTCCTTTTGGGAAACACAAACCTCTAGATCAAAATTATGATGTATTGAAACACCTGGCCCATGTACCAGCCATGTTATCAATTCTGGATGCTTTGAATTAGTAAATAGATTTTCGGGAGGCACTCATCGAGGCTTTTTCAAGTCCTCAAGAGTTTGAAACTAAAATTGTTGTAGCTAAAGTCTACCACGTAGAAAAAAATCCTGCATAATTCCATGCAGTGATATCTTTCACAGATGAAGATGATGATGATGTCATGCATGGGAAAATTAGACCTTTGTATTTATCTTGAAAGTTCAATGGTGTGGACATCTGAAGGGATTTCATTGATAATGGTTCAGGAGTCAACCTCATCCCCATTCGTACACTTCGTCGATTGGGCCTCAAGGAATCTAATTTATCTCCTTCTACTATGATGTTACAAGGACATGATAAAAATGAACAAGAACCACTGGGATAGATTACACTCAGAACTCAGTTTTGAGATCTTGTATTCAATTTAGATTTCATGGTTGTTGATCAAGACTCACCCTTGAACATCTTTCTATGAGGACCCTGGCTACATCAACATGTGGTTATCCCTTCATCATACCATCAATGTATCAAATATTGTTTTGATGGTCAAGTTGGTACATTTTATGGTGATAAGGCCACATTCAATACATGTGAATCTCAATAAATTTGAGGCAGAATTCTATGACATGAAGGGAAAGGATAAATCCATAATAAGGGAGATTACCAAAGTTAATTCTCTGTATGTTTTGGAGAAGATTCCAGTAAATCCATTTGCACATGTGAGTACAGATTATGTGTTTCCTATGATTCAAAATGACAAGATAGACCCAAATCAAAATACTCTTATAGAAAGATCCAAAATGTAGATTATGAAAATCGAGCTAGACAACATGGGAGAAATTGAGATCGTGTATCCAATTTAGATTTCATGTCTTTATTTCATCTGTTGAAATCCAACAAGTCTCTAATTTTACAACAAGGCTAGAAGAATTTATAACAATACCAGAGGTGAACGATGATGTTGATTCTAAACCCATTATCTTCTCTTTATTACCCAAGGAAGACCCTTAATCATCAATTGGGTTAGAAATGGAAGCTTCTTCTTCAAGATGTTAAAATTTTAACATATCTTCTGATCATGGAAATTTTGCTTCATCAACTACCATGAAAGTAGAAACAGAAAAGGTAACACATGTTGAAGAAGAAGAGGACGATCTCAGAGTTTCTCCTCCAACATTTGAAGAGGATATCTCTACCACTGTGGATGAACTCAGAGAAATCAATATGGGTATAAAGGAATATCCATGCCCCACTTTAATCATTGCAGCCATGACTCTGGAAGAAAAAGAGATTTGTAATTCCTTTTTAAATCCAAATCGAGACATATTGTCATGGAACTATACAGAGATGCCCAGGCTTGATCCTGATGTGGCTACTCATCATTTGTGTTTACCAGAAGAACATCGAGGATTTAACCAAGACACAATAAGAACACAACCAAACTATGCTTCCAAAATTGATGATGAAGTGGATAAACATATCAAAGATAACTTAATCATAGATGTTCAATATCCCATGTGGTTGGATAATATTTTCCCAATGAAAAAGAAGAATTGGAATATTAGAGTTTTCATTGATTTCAGAAATCTTAATCGGCATTGTTCTAAGGATGATTGTCCAGTTCCGATTACAGAACTTTTAATCGATGCAATAGCTGGCTATGATGCACTTTCCATCATGGATGGATATTATAGATATAATCAAATCTGAATGGATCCAGAAGATGAGGAATTCATAGCCTTCAGAGCCCCTCAGGGTGTGTTTTTCTATCAGGTAATGCCCTTTGGCTTAAAGAATGCAGGTGCAACATATCAGCACTCCATGCATCGTATATTCAAACACTTTTTAGGGAAGTTTTTTTTAATGTTATGTGGAAGATTTGGTGGTCAAATCCAAACAACATTCTAATCACTTGGTTTATTTGGAGGTCATATTCCGCAAACATTGGCAACATAATTTGAAGATGAACCCATTAAAATGTTCTTTTGGGGTAACCTCATGAAAATTCATCGTCTTTTTTGTACGCCATCATGGTATCGAAGTCAATCCTGAGAAGTCCAGGTCAATCCTTGGTATGTCACCTCCTTGAAATTTGAAATAATTAAGTGGACTGCAAGGAAATTTAGCCTATATTCAGCTTTTCATCACCAATTTAGAAGGCAAAAGTTTACCCTTCACCAAATTGATAAAGAAGGGAGTCACTTACCAGTGGACTGATGAATGTAATGAAGAATTCAATATTATCATGAAATACCTCTTGAGCCCACCGGTACATATGCCACCTGTTGAAGGAATGCCACTTATCCTATACGTGACAACCTTATAGCGATCATTGGGTGCCTTTCTTGGTCAAAAGAATGTTGCTGGGAATGAAAACATCCTTTACTATCTCAGTTGGACTATGCATGAAGAAGAAACCTAGTTTTCAAGTATTAAGAAGTGCTTCCTGGCATTAATATTTGCATTTTAGAATTTGAGACACTACCTGCAACATCACGACGTCCAATTGGTATCTCGTAATAACCTGCTCAAATTCATCCTTAGTTGTCCAATGCTTTCAGGATGTCTGGCAAGGTGGGAAGTTATTTTTCAGCAATTCGACATTCAGTATGTGTCTAAAAAGGAAATAAAGGGCCTAGATCTAGCTAATTTCCTAGATGAACAACCTTCAGTGGAAGACACATCTTCAGATATTGAACTCCCTGATGAGGAAGTATTCTCTATTCAGGATAGTCCTCAGGTTTGGGAAATGTATTTTGATGGTGCTTCCAGAAGTCCAACAGGGAATATTATAGAAGAACCTAAATTCAACAAGTTTGGATTAGGATTTATTCTTATTAACCCAGAAAAGGTAGTGTTACCTTATTGCTTCATATTGTGGGAAGGTGGTACAAATAATGAAGCAGAATTCCAAGCTGTCATTGCAGGCTTAGAATTGGTGCATCAAGCACAGGTGAATCACTTAAAGGTGAAAGGTGATTTAGACCTGGTATTCAAACAAGTCAAAGGCGATTATGCAATCAAAAAAGAAGATTTGATCCCTTTGTATGATTATGTAAGAGAGTTAATGGAGGAATTTTCTATGGAACCAACGTTTTATTATGTCCCGCGATCACAAAATTCTCAAGCTGATGCACTGGCTAATATAGCCACAGCTCTGGTAGCTCCAAATCTGGACAAAGAAACCATTATTATTGCCCATTTTCGTTCAATTTCACCTTATGTTCAAACCAAAACAGAGGAAATCAATGAAATTAGTCCCATTCTTGAATCGTATGGTCCTACTACAGGATGGATGGCACCTATAAGGGAATACCTTCAAGATGTAACACTTCCACCTGATAGAACCGGGAAAGAACAAATCTGGCAACGTGTGTTCAATTTTACACTTTATGATAGCCCATATCACCAAGAGAAAATTCTCTACAAGAATGGTTTTGATGGAGTTATCTTCAGATACATTAATGGTGAAGATACAATGGTTGTCATGAAAGAAGTTCATGTAAGAGTTTGTTGTTCCCACCAGTCTAAATATAGACGGTCTGATCAGATTCGAAGGCTTGGATACTTGTGGCCTTCAATGATACAAGATTGTGTTTATTTCACAATTAATTTTAATTCATGCCAAGTACATTCCAATTTCATTCATCAACCTCCATAGTTTCTTCATACAACAAAGTACTCGGGGCCATTTGGAACATGGGGAATAGATGTGGTGGGACCTTACCCTTCAGCTACTGCTAAGTAGTTTAAGTATATTCTTTACTTCTACTGACTTATTTTCCAAATGGGAAGAGGTAATACCTCTCAATGAAGTTAGTTCTAAATAAATTTTTACATCATAAATTCTATCATCATTACCAGATTTGGTGTCCCTCATACCATACTGATGGATAATGGCACCAACTTCTGTTCATCTGCGGTGAAGAAATTGTATCAAGAATACAAACTCAAATCCAACCATTGAACTCGGTATCATGACGAGGCCAATGGATAGATAGAATCCTTCAACAAGAATCTTTCAAACATACTGCAGATTATGGTGGATAAATATAAGAAGCCATTTCTTGATAAAATCTTTCATGCTATATGGGCTTATCAGACTACCACCCACACTCTAGCATGGTCAACTCCATATTCATTGTTATATGAAACGGAAGAAGTCTTTCCTATTTATGTTAAAATACCCTTGCTCAGAGTATCCATTTGTAATAAATCATCTACAGATGAACAATCTCAAAAGAGATTGAGTGAATTGGAATGGTTAGATGAGAAAATATTGTTCACACTGCACCACTTGGATGTCTACCAGAATCGAATAGCACAACATTTCAACAAAAAACATCATCTTTGTTCAATTATTCAGGGAGAACTGGTATTGGTTATCCAAACTCTAATGATAAAAGGAAACTAACATCCCATGCATGAGCCAAAATGGGAAGGACCATATTCAATACATAAGTTCTACTCCAATGGAGCATATTCATTAATCTCAATGGATAGAAAACTCATCACTACTCCAACCAATGATAGATTTCTGAAGAAGTATTTTGTATAAACAAAAAATACATTGTTTTGGTCCGTACATATGACATTAAAATATTTGTATTACTATTGACCCACACGACATTAAACTGTGACGTCATAACTACATGACACTAAACTGTACAAAAGTCTCTTATGTCCAGCAAGACGTTAATCTTCCCCATCTACGGTCCAAGCATATAACCTTAAACTATATTCATGTACCATTCATCCAGCATGACGTTAAACTGTGAAAACGTCCCTAATACATCCAACATGAAATTAAACGGTGTACTCTTTTGTCTTTACATCATGACATTAAACTGCACAGTCCCCCTTTCATCCAACGTGATGTTAATCTATATTGTCCCCATCGTCCGAGCTACATGACGCAAAACTCTACAAAATTCTTTTAATATGTCCAACATGAAATTAAACTATACTTTGTCCCTACTACATGACATTAAACTGTGCAACACCAATAGTCCTAACTGCAAGACTTTAAACTGTATAGTCCCTTCATATGTCCTACATGACATTAAATTGTGCATCGTTAAGGTTGTTGGTACCTCTTGTTTCTCACACCGAGTATGACTCTTGTGAGTGTAGATAAAACCTAAACCAAAAAACCCCCTTCGTGACGCTAACCATGTGTATGTACCAACATCATTTTATAGGTCGTTGTCGCCAAGAACAACTTGATTACTAATTTATTTTTTAATTGAACTACGCGGACTTTGATCCTTGCCTTCTAGGCTGGGTACGTAGGCAACCTCCCATTGTTCAAGCCCAAAACCAATCTCTTCACATCGGTTCACCTCCATATCATATGATGTTGATTCATGAAACCACCCCCAGAATCAATATCATTACATTGGTTCACCTTCATCCTTGTTATAAGATGTTAAATTGTACAACACATTATCCTATATGACAATAAACTACAATATTCTTAGATACCCTCACCGGGGAGGGAATCATTATTTACATTGATTTTCAATCATGTTTTATTCTAAAGTCTACGTGTATACATGGAAATTCCCAATCCTTTTATTTTTGGTCAAACCATCGTTGCACTAATGTCCCCTTTCACCCTTTTCATGTACGATCCAAATCTGTACAGAGGGTATTTCTTGAACTATGTGGGCTTGATTCCCATCCTTATGGGATATGTAGGAACATTCAAGTGTCCCTCGAATCCAGCCCCATGCCTTTTGTGCCTAACCCCAAATTCCACTTTCAGTCCCTTGACTGCAAAGTACCCATGAAAACACACAATGTGTATTTCTTAGGATGGTCCGAGCATTATGACCCTAAACTAAGATATCCAATCCTTTTATCCCGCATGATGTTAAAATGTAATTCAAGAACTACGTATGGCTTGATTCCCATCCATATGGGATACGTAGTGAAGTCCAACATTTCAATTCAGGACCCATCCATGACGTGATTATGGATAGCATTGATCTATGTATCTTTACATACAATGAACAATACCCATTTTTATGTGTCATAATCCTAACCTTAAATATTTTCAGATCTTCATAACCATTTTATTGACTTCTATTCACCAAAATGTCCAAATCTTGAGAATTCTTTTGCCTGACCATGAAGCATGTTCCCTTAGGCGGCCTAGCATAAAAAAATATACATAACAGACATGTCAGCCAAAAGATTCTATTATTTGACTATTCAGCCAGTGCCCTTATGTGGCCCTGCATAATTAAACCCCCTAATGGTTTTGTTAAATAATGGTAACATAATTCATAGGACAAGAACCTCCTTTTGTCCTTAGTTGTCTTAACGACGATATGTAGTGATCCACAAAAATATCCATTCATTACATATTTGTCTCATACTATTTTTCGTGATCTGAAAATATTTATGTCTATGGTTTATATATTCCCTTCCCTGTGTTTGGGTAAGACCTTCGTAGGAGTGACATTCATTCAATTATTAAAAAATATTTCATGGAAATATATTGTCCATATTCATGCACCTCTTTCCATATAACAAACTCTATACTTTGGAACATTTGAATCTCCATAAACATTCACTAGCTTCTTAGCACTAGAAAAGTAAAATTCTGAGAGTTATTTTGCCTGACTATGCAGTACGTTCCCTTAGGCGGCCTTGCATATGTAGTATACATAACGGACCTGTCAGCAAAAATATGATATTATTTGACTATGCTGCCAATGCCCTTAGTTGGCCCTGCATAATTCAACCCCCTAACATGTTTGTTAAATAATGGTATCTTCATTATTTGGAACTACATCTTCCAATTAATTTTCTGCTCATTTTCATATCATTCCTCAGATTCAAATTTTCTGAAGTCATAGTTAACATAATTTTCTTTCATACTTGAGTATGGTAATATATTTTCAGATAAATTGTTAAGGAATTGAGTCAATTTTAATTCATTTGGTTAAATCTATTTCAACCTTAAAAATTAGCCTTTTTATGTCCGATGTGCATTACATTAAACTAGCCACTAAATACAAGGTAACTCTGAATAAAAGTCAAGTTACAGCTCACTAAACATACATTTTGTATGATTTAGGTATTAATGAGATATTAAAAGATTCAATGTTTGGAGGATTATTTATAATAATCCGAGTAAAAATCAATCTATGCTTACTAGGCCCATTGGCTTATGTAAAATTTAAATCAGGTAGCATGAAAATATGTGCAAATGTGATTGAAAATGAAATAATTCTTTATATTTGATGCACAAGAATTAGAAGGACATCCACATATTAGAGTCTCTTTTTTTCTATGAAATTACAAGAGGCTGTCAACATATGCCTTCACTTGATGAACAGCATCTCTAGCTTCATCATCAGCTACATGAAGCTCATGCACCCGACCAAATTCACCCTTTTCGGCCTGTTGGAGAGATTTGATAGCATTAAAAATGGCTTTCATACCATTCGTTTGAGCTCCCTCTAATGAATTATTGAGTTAGTCAAGTTCCCCAGTAACAGCGTCTAACTATTGATGAAGATGCATTTGCTGGATGACATTATCTTTGATCTTATGCTTCATATCCTTCATCTTGGCAGCATAATCAGCCACAAATCGGGTTATCACATCCTCAAATTCACCAATATTGGCTGACAGTTTCACCCTGGTTAGATATTCGTGAAACTTATGGTCATGCTCCCTCCTGAAAATGACCTGTTTCACCGCGGCATGGATCCTTTCATATCCAAAACCGCCAAGTCCCAATATAACAAATAGGGATGATAGTCGAGGAATATTGGAAGGTAGCTTCTCTAGAGGCACTTCAGATATGATTTTCCATATGCTTTGCGATGCCTTGGGTTGTGGAAATTTGAACGCCTTTTGAACTTCTGGGTCTGATTCACCGTCCCTATCACAATGCGGAGTATAATCTCGGATTAATTCACTAAGTTTTGTGCCATGTTTTGATCCTTCCCCCCGGACCTGAGCTTATTCACTTTCATTCCAATTGGGGAAGAGGCTGAGGCCTCACGTCTAGATCTAGACACTGCAATTGAAGGCCCTGAATAATTATTTGAAAGCATTGGTTAGTTTCAAAGGATAAAAAAAGAATCTATTGTCTTTCAAGTCATCTACAATCAAAAATATTGTTACTCCTTACCCAACGGTATATCATCAACCTAATAATGCTTATCTCCATCTTTCTTAGCTTCAACAGGATTTTAAGGATTAGTTTGAGGAAGCTCTACTAGGTTCACCTCCACTTATGCTAATGTCACTCCAATGGTAGGGTTTTATGTAACCCCTTCAGGCATGGGTAGTTCAGTAGCTTGCTCAGACAAAACTATGCATTTGAACCAATCATGATTAGACATGTAATAAGAAATTTTTTTAATAGGACAAAGGATAACACTCACATCCATAAGCTTCTAAATTACATGGCAATTTAATAGGATTTATAAAATCATTGAAAGATGTGCCATGTTCCATCATTTCATCTAATGTCATCTCAGAATCATGGTTAGTCTCACCAGTAAGAGCATTTGATGTGTCTTCTTGGTGACACTCATCCTACGGTCCCAGACCCTGGATAGAATCTTGGGATAAAATCGCGGCATTAGTTGAAATAGCCCCCAAAAGCTCCAATAGAGGGGTTGAACCTGAAGTATCATAGAATGTAAGTCAGTAGATGTTTCACTCAACATTTTATAAAGCATTGTTAACTTACCAGAAGTGGGTTCTTCTCCTCTTGAAACAGTAGCAGGAGGGATACTGGGAACAGATACTGGCTCTTTTCTAAGAGTAGCTAAGTCAGCCTGAATATGCGATTGTTCCACAGCACCCTCCATGGTCCTCAGGGGAGGATAAGTCCTTTCCCTCAAAGGTGAAATTGATGAAGCCCATGAAATCCCAAGGCAATTGATCAATCTTTTTCATGATTTAAGACTCATGATTATCTAAAGGACTTACCACTACTGATGAATCATTTAGCTGTGGACTTCCTCCATCATTGCTTTTGCCTCCTTGGATTTTTGGGAGTGTCAGTAGTCTCCAATATAGGTACTTGAATTAGAGAATGGAAATCAATTGCCAACTCCTAATTCATGGCCACCTAGCCGGGAGATACCTCACCTGACTCGTGAGGATATTCATCTGCCGCCCTGATTGCAGTACCACCAGGGCTATACTGTGGTGAAGGAACTTCAGTAGTTCCTTTCCTTAAAAACTGTAAGATGAGGAAAATAACTTCCTTGAGTAACAAAGCATCGACTGAAACCATGTTGCAATGAAAATAAATAATGAAAGAATACATCTTCAGGGGACACGTAATCGTTCCACTCATCATCAGTCCCCTCAGCGCCTCCATGATCTATCATTTCCGTAACCCTCTTGGTGAAAAGAATGGAATCATCGGTGGAATATATGATCATTTACAACACTCTGATGTAATCACACACTTAATTTGTTCTATCTTCGAAATTAATATCGGTAGATGCCAGAAGAGACCCTATTATAGGGAGATATTTCCCCTCACATAAATCCAGCTTGGCAGTTTCGATACCACAGTATAAACTCTACCATGAATGGACAGCCTCTGGTCGTAGATATTTAGTGCATGTTCCAGAAGGCTGCGAGGAAGGTCCTACAATCTTCGACATCGATTTCATCCCAGCTCCTATAACTACATATAGAGAATAAGAAAATAAGACTTATTTCTTTATAAGGCGATGGTGATCAAATTACCACAATTAAGTAACCCACCATGAGTTGATGGAGTAGGTCTTTTGATTCTGGCCGGAGGATTATATTGGGCATGAGACCGTTTTGTCACTTGTTGCGCCTCATCATACCCATCATGGGAATCTGGTGAATCAGTCCTAGAGGATGAGTCTGGCGAATCAGCTTCAAGTGGGGAAGCATCAACTTAATGAGA
Source organism: Viscum album (assembly GCA_963277665.1). Taxonomy (NCBI): domain Eukaryota; kingdom Viridiplantae; phylum Streptophyta; class Magnoliopsida; order Santalales; family Viscaceae; genus Viscum; species Viscum album. Next base: position 662,798,772 of record OY728165.1, on the reverse strand, counting down.
AAGGGTTTATTTTTCTACAGTCCTCTTCCTTTTCCCCACCTGATAAATTGGGTGATTCTGCACCCCATCAGGGTATGATTCTCTCCAGGGCTTGGCATACCGTGTAGTCAAGTTATGTGCTTCTTTTTCAACTGGTAGATAAAACACCGCCCTATTCTTCTCCATAGATGTCAGCAACCATAGTTGCTGAGAAACTATCAGATGTTTCTCTAACTTGACGTGTACAGGGGGAGTTACATCAATCTGTTGCAAACAATTGAATTGCTATGCAAACCTGTATGGAGCATAGGCCTCACATTTAATCTCTCTTTCAATCCTAGAAACTAGCACACCATCTATATAGGCCAGCATGTATGCCCTCAAATCCAAGTGGGTTGTTCCATCATCAACAAACCACCCGGTTCTCAGATTTCCATAGAGAAAGAATTTGAATTCCTTAAACATACTAAGCCTCAATTTCATGTCATAATCATTAATATATAATGGAGAAATTATAGAGAATTCTTGCACTGATGGCCTGAATGAACTTCCAAGAGTTTTTACTCTATTCTATACATTACAAGTCCTGAAGTGAGTGGTGATCCATCCCCATAAATGTTGGAATGGTCCCACTATTCTCAAATAAGATTTACCCATGAATACATGAAGTAAAATATTGTGAATCTTTGCAAAAATTGGGGTATCCAACCCAACCTTTTTTCCTTCATCCAACTTTGCTGCAATAACAATGGTCCCTGGCCAGACGCATCCTTTCGAGTCCCCGAACGACAAGAGATAAACGCTGAGACACAATTCCATGAATCCTGCCAGATGTTTCTTCTTTGGGATCCTTTGATTCACCTCATATCCCCATTTCTCAAATTCTCCTACTTCTAGAATTGGCCAGAATGTTCCAGTTCCACCTCTATTCTACGATTTTGGGTAGGTGGTAGGACGGGTGGGCCTCTTTTCCTTGGATTTCATTTTCTTGGATCATTTCTCCATCGGATCCTTCTCCTTTGGCTCCTTCTCTATATTCTCAATAAGAAATAAATTCATCCACTCCTTTGGATGAATATCCTTTATAGAATGAGGTAAAGAGTTCTCTGAACTCTTGTGCCTATGGAAGATTTTAAATAATTCCCAAGCCAAAGTAGTAGACTTTTCTGAATCATTCCATGTCTCCTTGGGAGGAATGAATTCAATATACATGTTGCCCAAAATTTGATCCCCTGAGATCCTGTGGAAATCCTACAGGCTGATTCCTACTTCTCCATGAGTTAGATGGAATGAATTGGATTCTGGGCTCCAGTGGATGAGTATCTTCGGAACAAAGTTAACAATTCTGTAAACATATGTTTTTCCAACCCAGACTGCTTCGTATATTGACACTCCTTTCAAATTCTAGACAAACTCTGCATAGGTTTGTCTCACCAAATATGACCACATCCAAGTTTGCTTCACACCTCCCCTAGGACGGAAGTCCTGACTTTTCTTCTATCCTTTGGATTGATCCATCTGAGCATTTTGGAAGATTGAGGGATGATAATGTGGTTGTATCTAGGGAATATGATGTTTCAGATCCGGCATACAAGGTCTGTTATGCATCATATGGGCTATATCCACTATTCTAGAATTTATAAATCCTCCTCCAAGTGAGATATTTGCTGAAGCAATGTTGGTGTAATTATGAAACAACAAAAATGGGAGATAGTTCTTTGCTTATGGAATAGTAACTTCTCGCATATGAATATAGCCATAAAAAGGCAAATAAATGCTTCGGGGGAAGTCGCAATGATACTTCTTCAAATACATATCCAAATATGGGGGAGTTCTATTGCAGACGGTATAAAAATCATGGCCAATGATACTCATCATATCATCAAGTCTCTTTCTTTCCAGTTCATCATCTATTCCAATTCTCTTGGGAGTCATTGATTCTGCAAAAAAGTTGAATAATTATCTTTTAAGAAAGTTGATTTTTCATAATTTTTTTAAGGATTTCGAAAAAAATGGAAAATGCATTAATGCACACAAGTCTAAAAATGGCATGCAAGTGTGGATGCTTCATGAATGTATATGGTGCCACGCAAGTATTTGGCGTGCAAGTATCACCGCGCAGGTCCAGATACCTTGACAACAGCGTGACAACAAAGGAAAAGTGGAAAAGAGAGCAACTTTCGCGGCAGATATGACCATCGTGGCAAGAGCTCAAAAAATATGATGTTCCATGAAAATGTGCGACAAATGAGCGCATATATATAGGCCAGGCCGGCCAGCTGTGTTCCTACAACCAGTGCTCTCTATCCCTACGCGACTCGTTCCTACACGATGACAGTTGCGCTGTGAACACCTGTGCACCACTTTACCTTTTTTTCTTCTTTTCCTCAAAGTCACATCCTTATTCTTTCGGATCCAACTCTGAGAGGGGACTTTTGTTGACACTTTTTTTCATCACATTGTTTAATGGAATGGAAAGGGAAATGACTTAGCACAAATTGAATCATCCTTTGAAGAAAACATAAAAAATCAACAATGGAATGAAAAAAGAGTCAAAGGACCTTGCGTCGCGCAATTTCCCTTACTGTCGTGCAAGAACACTTGCGCGCCGCCTAATGGTCGTGCAAGTGACTTGTGCGCCGTCATTGAAAACCGTCTGGGGCCTTCTCCAGCCTATAAATACCCCCGGTGGGCCCCCCATTTGGAGGGGGATTTTTCCAGAATTCACATACAGAGCTATGAACACCCAAGTCTCTTCTTCAGGTCTTCCAAACACTTCTAAGGTAATTATTTACATAGAATGGAAGGTCTATATAAGGGGAATAATGTATAAGTATTATAATTCACTTACACTTGCAGGCCTAAGTGTTTTACCCTTGAGGAAAATGGACACACTAGCGCGCCTCCTTACCTACTGCTTAAAAATTGTGCGCCACTCTTCTAGAAGTACCTCTGTATAACTCTAAAGGATTTTTTCATGGATCGCCCATGTATTATCCTAAGGGATGAAAATCACGCAAGTATCCAAGTGTCGCGCATGTATACCTACGCGACCAAGACTTGCGTGCCCACGCAGTACCTCTGCGCCTTCTAGGACCTACGCGCCCTTCTATTTTTTGGGTGCCCTTCTTGCCCATTTAACCCCTCTTATGCCATTCCACCTCTCTTATTCGAGATTCAGTCTTCAAGACACTCTTCAAAACCATTTATGGTATGTTTTATTGACTAAATTCATTATCCAAAAATGATTTCGTGAAAACATATCTCAAAACCTAGTGATTTACACATCTTTATGTCACAAAAATTAGTGATTTCATTCATTCAACCTCAACCATTATGATGAGATAAAACTATTCATGGGAATCCACCTTAGGAGTAAGGACCAAGTCCTCATTAATCTAGGCCTCCTTTTTAGAAGTAAGCCCCAGTCATAATTTCCATTAATCTGGGCCTCCATTTCAGGCGTAAGCCCTAATTTCAAATCCTCTTAATTGGGCATCGATTTTAGGAGTAAGCCCCAATCCCCTAATTTGGGCATCCTCCTCAGGAGTAAGCCCCAAAAATAATTACTTTAACCTAGGCTCCCTTTTCAGGAATAAACCCCAGTCATAAAGTTCACAAATACGGGCATCCTCCTTAGGAGTAAGCCATAAGTCCCATAATATTTCAAGTCCCTTAACCTGGGCATTCTTCTCAGGAGTAAGCCATAGTCTTAATTTATCTTAACCATTCTTAATTTAGTTTTTCTTTGGACTTCTTTCTTAGGAGTAGAACCCAATCATGAGTCCCCTCTTATCTTGGGCATCTTCATTAGGAGTATGCCCCATGATTAGTGTATTAAAATCTCCATAAAGTAAATATACCTTTATGGACCATGTTCTTGGATTTATTCCCTGAAGTAAATCTTAATCATCATCTGTTCGAAAAGTCATACATACAAAATTCCCACATCATTTACTATGATTTAATCTTTCATGGCACAATTGTCTGGTTTTACCAATACCTCTTGTTTCGGTTCTGTGCATTCATTTATTTCATCAATCTTTGCAAGAAATTTTGAATTAGCCTTTGAATTAATAAAAGTAGAGTTATCTATCAAGTCTCTTAGAGGGATTATCCAAGAATCGTCAGTGTTTGGAAACTCTAGTTTTTACTTTAATGAGAAAAATCACATCTTATAACCAGTAGTTATTCCCATGATAGAATTTGACATTATACTAAGTATGGAAGGGATATTAAATTATAATACTATGATCAAATTTAGAAGAAAATAATTGTAGTATTGAATGTAAAACCATTAATTATCATCTAATGGGAGATATCCCAATCCGATCATTGTTTATAAGAATCTCATTTATCCTTCTTTATAATGCAGATCAATGATTAAAAAGATGGAAATGAGAGTATAAGGATAGAAGATGTCCCCGTTGTATAGGAATTCATTGACGTATTTCCTGAGGAGTTACCCAGACCACAAATATAAAGAGAGGTAGTGTTCTCCATTGAACTTCTACCATGATTTCATTCGATATAAATAACTCCTTAAATGATGGAAAATGTGGAGATGGAGGAATTATAGAAGAAACTCCATGGACTATTGGAGAAGGGGTTTATCTGACCGAGTGTGTCCCATTTGGGAGAACATGTTCTCTTTGTGAAGAAGAAACATGAATTAATACATATATACATTGATTATAGATACTTAAACATGATCACAATGAAGAATAAATACACTCTTCCATGAATTGATGAATTATTTGTCTACCTTCGTGGGACTCAATTCTTCTCGAATTTTTATCTTCGGTCAGGTTTTCATCAATTGAGGGAGAAGAAGGAAGATATTCCCAAAACTGACTTTGGGTCAGGAAATGGTCATTATTATTTTTCTATACCCTTCAGAATAACTAATGAACTGACTATTTTTATGGATTTGACGATTAGATTATTTAAGGATCACCATGATAACATGGTTGTAGTAATTTTTTGTTATTACAACATATTAAAAAATTCTAGAGGAGCATGAGGGCCATATAATGTTTATTTTTCAAACAATATGGAAGGATAATATTTATGGATTGATTAGAAAATGTGATTTTTGGTTACAACATTATTCTTTCTTTGGGAACAATGTTTAAAATGATGGAATCATAGTTTACCTTGTAATGAAAATGGTTATAGATGAGTGGCCTCAGCCTACTACACTAACTGATATTCATAGATTCCTTTGGTTAGCAGGATATTATATGAGGTTTTTGAAAAAAATTTCATGACTTTCTAATCCATTACAAAATTTTACTCAAATAAGGGTCATGTTCCCATGGAAAAATTAGTGTGAAGAATGTTTCTAAGAGATAGAGAAGGTATTGGTTACCGAGCCCGTGATAACTCTGCCCACATGTGGATAATGAATCATTCTTCTTAGAGATGTATGTACGAATGGGATTGGGTGTGTCCAAATTAAAAACTGAAACAGTCTTTTCTTATGCATCTCAACAGTTGAAGACTCATGAGTAGAACTATCCTACGCATGATCTAGAGATGGCTGTGAGAGTTTTTACTTTGATGGGATAGAGGCACTATCTTTATGTGGAGAAATATGTTATATACACAAACCATCAATGTTTAAAATATATTTTTCACACAAAATAATTGAATATGAGACAATGGAGATGCTAGGATATTATTTAACTCTATGATTGTTCAATTCTTTACCATCCTAGAAGATAAAGAATTCACTAATGTAATAAGTAGGAAAGACCATGTTGTTCTATCCATGATGTGTATTTAAATAGTTCCTTTGATCAATGACCTAGTACATCTGGACATGTCAATTATATTTAAATTTAATTCAAAAACCTTAACCCAAAATATTTATCAACCATCATTACTAGATATGATCAAAAAATATTATAAATAATAACATTTGATACAGAATATGATTGAGGTTGTGAATGATGCGATGTTTGTTCAGTTCAATATTGATTAATAAGGAGTAAAAATATTTCATACACGACTATGTGTTCCATATGTTCTGTTAACATATAAGGAGATAATAGATGAAGCTCCTATTTCAACTTTCTCTATAAATACTGGAAGCACGAAAATGTTTAGGGACCTTCATGATCATTATTGGTAGGATAATATAAAACGGGACAATGCTTGCTACACTAAAAGGATCCTAGTATTTTAGAAAGTGAAGGTACATTGATAATTTCTTAAAGGGGTATTACAAATTGTACCCATATCAACATGGAAGTGGGAGAATATCACTATAGACTATATCACAGGTTGCCTGGTAACATCCAAAGGAAATAATACAATATGGGGTATAGTGGACATCTCAACAAGACTGCCCATTTTATCCATATTTAGGAATATTTGTCTCTTGATCATCATGGTAGGATTTATGTGAATGAATATGTAAGGATTCTTGGAGTTCCACATTCGATCGAATCATATCGTAATACACGTTTCACATCAAAATTATGGAGATGTATTCAACATTATATGAGTTCCTAATTGAATTTTATTATGAACTATCACCCAAAAACTGATGTCTAGTCTTAATGGGAAATTAAAACACTCGAAGACATGATGAGAACATGCTCAATGGTATTCAAAATTGGATGGGATGAAAATATTTAATTAGTTGAGTTCTCTTAGAATAATAGTTTCTACTTGAGTGTTAAAATGGAACCCTATGAAGCTCTATATGGTAAGCGATGTATAAATCCTACATGTTGGGATGAAGCTGGTGAGCGAAAGCTTTATGGGCTAGATCTTGTGCAGGAGATTAAATAAAAGGTTCATTCCATCCAACAACACATTATGGGTGCATAGAGTCATAAAAAGAGCTATGCCAAAAAATCATCAATGGGACTTGGTGATTGATGTTGGTTTTAATTTATTTCGTCGAATTTCCCCATGGAAGAGAGTCATGAGGTTTGGGAAGAAAGGGAAGCTCATCCTAAGGTACATCGTCCCCTATTATATCTTTAATCACGTAGTATCAGTGGTCAAACAACATTCACTTCCTCCAAATATATCACAAGTTCAAGATATCTTCTATGCATCCCTCTTAAGGAAGTACATAACTGACACTTTACATGTACTAAATCTAGTGGTGGTACAACAAGAACATGAAAACTCTTATGAGGATCATTCTATGGATATTTTGGGTCTTAGTGACCTGGTTCTATAGAACCATACTACATGCCTCATTATGGTGTTATGGGGAAACCAAATATGTGATGATGCCGCGTGGGATCCAAAGGATTTTATAAGGACTATTTACCCACACTTGTTCTCTTTTGAGGCTACTGTTTGAAATTTCATGGATGAAATTTCATAATGGTGGAACAATGTAACAACCCTAATTTATGAATAATAATTATTTCATGAATTTGTGTGTTATTTTATTTTGTAGTCAACAAAATTATATCCTTTTTTAATGAAGTGAGAATAATTTAAATGAGACCATTTTTTTTAATATTATATGACCTTTTTTCAGTATGAACATTGGAAAGAATACTTATAATGTAATGTTTATTGTTTATAAACACAAATGATCATGGAAAATTAAAACAGAAAGAATAGTTGATGGCTTAATCCAGTAGACTCTATCCATTCAAATCCCATCAGTCAGAGCATGGGAAGGAGGTAGCATCATTGGCCTTTTCTCAGGACCAAGACTAAGCTGATCATAAACATGTTATGCTTTGATATGATTTCTTTTGGCAGATGATCAAGGTGACTGAAATCACAAATCGTGGAACGTTGTCCGAGCCGCCCCATGATTCTGTCACATTTTCACACCTTTATATTTTTTCTATTCATGTGTTATAAGGGGATATGTAATAAGGCATTACTTACTTTGTGTAATCCTTTTTTATAAATAAATTTTATAATATGGTAAATTTTTTGAATTTCAGATATGATGAAAAATATTGGATGAATAAATAAAAGTTCCATATTACTGATGAAAATTTGGAAAAAATGTATTTTAAAATAATTTTTTATACTATCAATAATTAATAATGTGAAATTATTTTCAAATATAGGTCTTTTATAGTTTTGATCAGTAATAAATTTAGATTCGATTAAGATCAACATAATTTTTTGTGAATAGTAAATATTGAATAGTAATTTTTCTGTTATAAATAGTAATGTGTCCAATGAATAGTAACATCACATAAGTCTGTATAAATAAAATTAACATATCCTAATAGGAAATGTGGTATAAATGAATAAGTAAATAACTATTTCATATATAATTATTTAAGTATTAGTTTTTTAGGTAAATAGCTATTTTACATTAAAATTAAATATCTCATAATTAGATAATTATTTTCATAAAATTTATTTCATTTTTGAATTTAGAGCATTGATATTAGTTTAGGGTGAATATAGGCAATTATTATAATTTTTTTGTTTCTTAGTGAATAGTAAAAATATAGTATTGAGTGTTTTTGTATATAACTACATCATTAGAGATGTAATAATGATGTAACAAATATTTTCATCATTTGTATAGTAAAATATGTTATTATATGTCCCAAGTGTCTAACACAAGGTAAAAAACCATGGTCAATCCCACGGTTTGTCAAATACCACTAATGAGGTGTCTCTATGACAATTAATAAAATATCCCCCCACTTTTTCCATAAATACAAACACATTAATTCACACCATTCATTCCAAATTTTCCCTCAATTAAGAAATAGTCTTTTTACACAACCAGGAGTCCTCAAAAGGTTCCCTCAAGCCCCCTAAGGTCCCATCCATCATGTTTTTGATGTTACTCTTTCAGGTAAGGGAACCTTTCAACCTCTTATTATAGTCAACATGTCTTTTATATTTTTTCTTTTTATTTCCATTTTCATATGATGGGGTATGATATCATATATCCTTATTTTGGTCCATTTGATTTACATATGATGATATACACTTTTTTATCACATCAATTCATTTTCTGAATTTTAATGCGACGATGTTAGGCTGCGGAATTTTCATTTCAATATTAATATTCAAGCAGAAGGTATTTAAAATATCCATACTATGATCTTATTTATTATCATTCGTTCCCCATATCATATTATGAGTAATTTATGAGTGGTTGACCATTTTCCCCTCTTTTTTTAATGTTTTAAAATACCATGTTACATAGTCGTTATATTGCAGAATATTCGACTCAAAATCTCTCTCTTTTGCTCATGAGATTATTTTATATTATTTATGTGAATACCAAATAGTATTTATCTTTCAAGGGTTATTCATAAATAAAAAATATAAGGTATATTTTATACTGAAATTTACAAATATAAATCCGTCATTCTGTTTCCAGGGGTTATAAAGGACATAATGATCATTTTTATAACATCTTAAAACATAATGATTTTGATATGAAACCCATTTAATTTATTCTATTTGGATTATTTATTATATTACTGAATGTGATATATGTTTCTCACATTAATGTAATGAAATATTAATGTTGCACCCCGATAGTGCACTAATTTATTGGCAGAGAAATTAATCTATAGAAATGACATGTTTTATGATTCCGTATTGAATAAACTTGATAATTTTTATGAAACATTGGTGAGAGACATTGGTGATATTTTTATGAAGGTAATAATTAAATATTGTTGCAGATTTTCAAGATATTATATATGTTATTATTATCATGATATGACTCTTTATTAGGCATTTATGATATTCCCCATGTACTTATTGATATCGCTCATGTTCACATGAAAATTATTTCACTTGTTTTCCTTAATGGGCCTTCTGCTAACCCTTCCCATTGAGCGATGTCTCTAGGTTATGAGATTAAGTAAATGTACATTGTATGAAATTTTCATGAATATTTTCAAGTGTATTAAAATAATTTTTTTATTTTTCATGTATAATATTCTTTATTTCAATGGCACTAGTTTTTAAAGATCCTTTTATTGAAAAATGAAATGAAATGTTTTGTAATATAAAGGAGGGATACAACATGGATACCTCATCTCACATGCTAATCTATACCAGAAGAGGCATAAGAAAACCAAAGAGTTTCAGTTGTACCACATTTATCGATTCACATGTGTAATATAAGGACACTTAATCTCTAATGTCACACATCACACTCGACAACTAGAATTTTATTTTAATGACATAATACATCCTTTTAAAACCTTGATGATAATCCTATGAAGAGATATGAAAATCAAAAAATATTTAACAGCTCACAAGTTCAGGGATGATGAAATGGTTTTTGTGGTAATATATTCCATATGAAGAATGATAACAAACATGAATACTCAACCCACAATATATATTTTCTCGTGTCTTCTGAAATACATCATCCAAATGTTGACTAACTAAAATTGATTAAAGGAGATATTATGATGAATGAAAAATGGTCAGAACCATGCCAAAAAAATGCTTCAGAGATTCCATGTGAAATTGACATAAAAATACATATAAGATTATACTCATCGTTTGATTAAATTATAACAAGTGATGGTACCATCTAGTATTGAGAGTCTTTGACAACAATCCCTTTTCTATGGGTGTAGGTGATGACCACAATAAATATTTAATGATATTCCACACATATCATCTATCTAAGATTCATGTATTTATGAGAAACGATATATCTTAGAATCTTATGATAAAAAATACCATTATCTTCTCCCCATAGAGATAGTTTCTCCAAAACATAAGAGCATGAATTACCACAATAAGCTACAAATCATGAGTGGTATAGTTCTTCTCATGTGGTCAGTGTTGTTAAGAGATGTAAGCTACTATAAGGTTATATTGGATAATAACACATACAAAACAAACAATAGATGCATCATCGAATACCACATACCCCTTAATGGGGTTAGGTAACATTAATGTAGGATATTTTGTCAAAACTACTTTTTTTTTCATCAAATGATGTCTGACACTTTGTATCCCATATGAATTTTACTATTTGATAGAAAGAGCAGTCAATGGAGACACCATATTAGAGAAATCCATAAAACCCCATCAGTATTATCCAACATGACCTATTATGATTTGTATCTCAAAGGAATAATGTTATTCCCTCTAGAACAATATAACTATTAACGTCTTTGGATTAACTAATAAGACATGCTCAAAAATTATGTACCCTATGAACATCATTTCTCGGATCTAGATACTAAATTTTGAAAGCATTAGACAATGACAATAATTCCTCAGAATTCCTAGAAAAATTCTTAGATGGTGCTCATGCTCACAATCAGACATTGAATAAACCACGATATCGTCCACAAATACAAGCAGAAAGGTGTCAAGATAAGGATAGATTATCTGATTAATCAAATCTACAAATTATATATGATCATTATTCTGACTGAATGGAATAATGAGATATTCATAATGGAAAAACCTTCTCCCAAAGGCAGTCTTCAGTATATCAAAATCTCGGACACCGAATTGATGATATCCCAAACAAATATTGACCTTTGAAAACAACTTTTCATCCTTCAATTGATCAAACAAATCATCCAAAAAAGATAAAGGATATTTATTCTTAAAAATTAACAGTTTTAACATCCTATAGTCTATAACAAAAAAAATTGAACAACAATCATTCATGGAAAATATCATCATGGATTCCCAAGGCCAAAAACTATTTAGAAACCCCATTTTTCAACATTTCATACAACTGATACTTGAGTTCATTCAACTCCACTACTTCCATGCGATAAGAATGAACCCATATTGGTTTCATTCCTAGAACCATGTTAATTAAAAATATTTCATCCTTTTAAAGAGAAAAATAAAATAAAATCATCATGGAAAATTTCTTAAATTTTTCAAACAACAACATGAAGATCACTAATAGAATAAAAATTTTCAAGAAAAAAACAACAACATACGACAAAAACCTTAGATATTAGTAGGATGACCCATCATGACCTGATTTTCGATACCACTCCCCCTCAGACACACTATAGAACCCATCAATAACTTGAAATGAAACACACCTATGAAAAATATCATACTCATCTAGATGAGAAAGATGAAAATACATACCAATGATGGCATCTATATGATCCATATAATGAATGAAAAAATCCCGGACCAACTCTGTATTAACTATCATTAATAAAAAAGAAGTAAATCGAAACCCCAACTCTTTCCTCATACCAAGAGGTCTAACTAAATCCATTTTAAGGGGACCATGATCTGTTGGAAGTTTATACATCTCAAAAAATGGGTATATATAAACAAATGGTAAGAAAAAATATCACAATAATAAATATATACTAATTATTCAATAAGGATTGTACCTCTCAATATTTTTGATCCTGCATTAACTTCCATAAGACACTTATCTATGGCGTGAAAATGCTTCACTCTTGAGTTATGTGGCTAGAGCACTCTAGTATTTAATGATTCTGACAACACTGTAGTATCTTTTGGAGCCGAAGAACCGTAACCACAATAAGGAGTATTCGTAGAATGTAATAAGCCTTATATATGACCAACACGTCCAATAATATTCCTTATATTTTTGAGTATAGACAATAAATGTGTGGTGCCCCCCCCCCACACCCATGCTGCACTAATGGAAAGTCAAGGGAACACTACATCTCACAATGGACGGTTAAAAAGAAGGTCATTAATGATACCCAACTTCACCCCTTCTATGATTGTCCTACCACTTCCACTTCTTCCCATGAATGCCAATAAAGCTATCACAAGTTGGGGGAGAAGATGAGATAACAATGAACTTTCCTGCAATGTTCATCTCTTCCATCATAGCTTTATCCACCATTTCCTCATCAGTGTAATGATAAAACATGAACACCTATGATATAATTACCAATTTTAAACCCTACAGGTACATATGTGCCTCCAACTGGTCACTTTTTCTTAGGTCCTGAAGAAAAACATACACACTTAGTAAATTAGTTGGTGTAGGCTGAGAAGAAACACTCTGCTTTATAAAACAATAGAAAGACTAGAGACATCACTAATATCAGAGAAATTGGAAGAAACTACTGAATGAATAGGGGTCTAATATGTTGGAACCATGGTCTTTTATGCATGAATTTGAGTATGGTTTGTGTTCGTTGTCAATCCTCCGTGGATGTACAGAATGCGTACCAGCAAAGTGATCATACAGTTCAAGAAGACAATAGTATTGAAGTTGGCGCTGTTTTCCAGTGATTGCCAAGTTTTTTATCCTGAAAATCAACAAATGAAGAAAAGTGTTTTTGGCAAAGGGACATGAGATCCATGTACTTGAAGGAGAAGAATCTTGCATGCCATATGATTTTCATAATTAGAACATAGGAAAATGGCAATGGGATAAGTGCCGCGTAAGTTTTGGGCTAGTTGCGCAAGTGATGTGCCCGCCAAGAAAGGACTTGCGTGTGGATGCCTAGAAGGATTGGAAACTTGCGTGAAGGTTTTTCTTTGTGATCATAACTTCATAATATGGAAAAGGAAAGTAGGTTGCGCAAGTATTGGTGTGTTCGCGCAAGTGAGTAGCGTGACATAGGCTAGGGCGATTGGAGCTGCGCACTAGGACTTACGTGTCTTGAGGAAAATTGCATGCCACCGTGCAGGGGGTCCAATTTTCCTATAAACAGAGGTCCACCCCTCCTTATTTTCAATGAATTTCAACACTTAGATATTTTTCAAGATCTCTTTGTCCAAATGGTTGAGTCGCGCAAGTGGTAGTTGGGTCGCGGAAGTTTAGGATGTGTACCGGTTGTTGGCTGCGCGACCAGGGCATTTTGAGAGTTAATGGTGCAGAGTCACGCAAGTTTGGAGTTGATGGAGGAAGTTTCGCACAATGTGTGTTGGTGTAACATGCACGCCGATTTTGTATCGCACAAGTGACTTGTGCGCCATTCTTGAATCTTGTGTGCCGTTCTTAGAGAAGCGTTCTAGGTGAGGTTTTTTATGCCGGTCGTTTTGGAGTTGCACAAAAACTGGAAGATTTCTCGAAACCTTCAGTGAAAAGTGGGATTACTATACGAGTTAAAGATGGGCTTCAACATAGCATCTAAATTCAATAGTGGATTCATTCTTTTGTAATTATGAAGAGACCTTCACGTCTATAAACTGAGTGTGACTTCACCATTGGAAGGGAGCCAGGGGGAGTCAATGGGAGTGACCCGAGGGAAGCAGTGAGCTATCCCTGATCCTTGGTAAAGGCATTGAGCCTGGGACATAGTGTCTAATTCCGAACTATTGTAATCCACAACTAGTGATGAATAGTGGAATTTGGTACGAATGAAAACTTGTCAGCGTATACTCCTTGGTACTAGCCCTTAGTGGTGATCCAAGTGAAAATTGTTTTGTCATATCTTTTCATGTGGATGTTTCATTACTAATCATATTCATCATACAGATTTAATTAGTTCCTACCAACGTGGGAAAATGATCCTTATTTTTAAAAGAAAATGTTGACACCCTGATTGACCCCTCCCCTCTAAGGGTGTCCCGGCGTCCTACATGTGGTATCAGAGCCAGGTTACTGATGTTGAATCTGTCCTTTGTCATCATGGAGATCGAAATCAATGTTAGGGGGTCCATCTCTTCGATCGAAGTAAATTTCAAATTTGGAATAAAAAAATGAGCTCTCATCTATGATCCCTTGGAATGGAAGTTTTGTTTTCCACTATTCAAGGTATAAATGGCATTGATCCAACAAGCCTGGCTATGACTGAAGTAGACAGGAAATTTGTTGATGTAGATGCTGAAACACAAAATGCACTCACTACAGCCCTTTCTGATAAGATCTATCTAAAAGAAATGAGTTTCACCTCATCAAAATCCATGTTGGATAAACTGATCAATATTTATGAAGGATATAGAAAAGTGAAGGAGGAATAATTACATGTCCTGAACAATTGGTTTGATGATCTAATGATGCATCCATATGAGAATGTAGACTTATTCTTCAATCGAATTACTGAAGTGGTTGGAGAAATTCGGTGTCTCCGTGAAGAAATCATAGACATTGATATAGTAAAGAAAATATTAAGCAGACTTCCTCCCATGTACAATGAAAAGGTGTCATCCCTTGAGGAAATAGATCTTTCCAAACATTATCTGGATGATCAACCTAGAAGCGTGGTAGTATATGAAATGATATTCAAACAAAGAGATGCTATGACTCATGTGAGCATAGAAACGGTGTTCAAGGCCATGGATAAACTAAAAATTTTAGAAGATAGTAGCGGTGAAGTTGACGAAGAAAAATAAATTCTTTCTCTCATTTAAATGAAGTTCTAGAAGGGAAAATGGGAATTTATATGAAATTTACCTCTCTCATGCATTCGTTGTGGAAAAGTTGGGCACATTGTCTCTCAGTGATAAATAAAGATCAATGATGAAGATATTAAAGATGAGAAAATCGAGAAGCCTCAAAAAAGATATTTCAAAAAATGGAGACTTCAAATCAGGAAATAAAATACAGAGGAAGTGTTTTGTCTATGAAGAGGAATATGAGGATACTGAATTTTCTGAAGAAGAAGAACCTGAATTTAAAATGGGAAAGCATGTTTCCATGATGGCTACAGTTGATAAGTCAGAACCCTTGATCAATAAAGACAGAGATAGTCAGATTAATTATAATAGTGATTCTATGACTCAAATTAAGGTTCCTTTTTCTAATCATGAGAATAAATGAATGAAATGCAATAAGTGGAAGGAAATGGTATAAGAATCACCAGAATATGTTGTTGAGCTTGAATTAGAGATTGAACGACTAGAAGAACTAGTGAGAGTTCAGTCATCAATCTTTTAAATCAATGATGATGTTGTGGAATAAAATCATAAAAATGAAGAACAATCAAAGGTCATAAATGACTATTCATCTATACTGGAAGAGAATTCCAAGACTATAGAGGGACATGAGGAAGAAGTTGTTACTCTTAGATGTAAAATTTAATGTCAATAATTGACAAATGATGGAAACAAGAAAATTCATTTTAGAATATTCTCAGATGAAAAATAACTAGTAAGAGACAAGTGTTGTTCTGATGGGGTTGGAAAAATTTTAAGTGATCAAAGACCCGCTTTCATGGGAAAGAGTGGAATTGGTTGTGAAGCTGATACATAAACTACATGAAATAAAGATATCCAAAAGAAAGACAAGATAAAATTTGTACGTGCTGAAACATTACCTGAAATTCTGAAAAAGAAACCCACAATACATTCTAAAAGAAGATCTAAATATTATCCTCAATGTTTTAGAAATGATAGGGAGTTCAACTTTTCTCCCAAGGAATAAGGCATGAGGAGAAATTCAAGTGAAAAGACATTTCATCTCATGATGTGTCAGTTTTGTGGTTATCTGGCCCATACTTTGTCATACTACGAAGTGGAATGGAGCTACTTTAATGGGGAAGATCTCGGAAGTCAATAAAGGAGACTGATTTCATATCCTCCATCTTATAGAGGAAATACCTTCATTGGTTACTATTATAATTGTTCTATCTTTGGACATAAAGCTATGTATTTCAGGCAGAGGTATGATAGGAGAAATTCATACCACACTCAAAGACGGGCCAATTTTCATCCTCCTAATGGTGTTATTCTCACAAATATATTTCCCCTATGGAATAAGAATATGGGTATGTAGAATCAAATCATTTGGAAGAAAGTATTAAAAGGCCATCTTTATCCTATGCTCTATCCAATATCTCATGGATTTAAAATAAGATGATCGAGAAATCCAATCTTTCAGTGGTATCCCGCAAATCTACAAAGAGAAGTAGCACCTGGATCCTTGATAGTGGATGCTCTTCCGATATGACAGGAAATGCTGACCATTTTAAGAACATTTAAAAGAAGGTTGATGGAACAGTACTGTTTGGAAGTGATGGTGATTTGAAGATTAAAGGTTGTGGGAATACTGCTATCGCCAACGAAGAGATGAAGAAGACTAAAGTTATTTTTGTGGATGATCGACACCAAAATCTCCTCAATATAAGTCAACTCTTTGACTTAGGGCTCATAGTAACCTTCAATCAAAAAGGCTGCACTATAAAAGGAAATACAAGGAATTCTCTTAATTAAAGGTTGTAGAACATATGGATACTTATATCTGGTTGATAGCAAAGTGAACTCCTGTTATTTGTCTGTTGAAGAAGAAAACAATTTGTGGCATCGATGGCTGGGGCACATTAACAAAAAAGACATGGAAAAGATATCTAATCTGATATATAGTCAAGGATATTCCCATTCTAAAACATGAACAGGAAATGTCTTGTAATGCTTGTATTCGTGGGAAACTGGTTTGTAGTTTAAATTGGCCAAAGAAGAAAACAGCATCACATCTTCTTGATCTCAGTCATACAGACGTATGTGGCCCAATAAATGTTGTCGGAACCCATGGTGAAAGGTACTTCATCCTTTTCATTGATTATTATAGTAGAATAGATTTTTTAATGGTGATTAATAGGAAGCGAGAAGTACTTGATTGCATGAAAACTTATCGTCGAATTGCAGAGAATGATACAATACAGATAATAGAAGTCATGTGATCTGAAAATATAGGGGAATAAACATCCATTTAGTTTGAAAATTACCTATAAAAACATGGAATATAGCATGAGGTACCGGATGTGAGAACTCCACAACAAAATACAGTTGTTGAGCGTTAGAATTGATAGGTCAACAATATTTTCAGGACTATGCTGATCGAGAGTGGTATCTCTCGCCAATACTGGAAGGTAGCTATTCAAGCTATAGTGCACACTCAGAATCGAACAGGGCTTTATATGGGAGAAACATAGACACCATATGAAATGTGTCATGGAAGGAAGCCATTATTGAAATAATTTCATGTTTTCAGATGCAAATGTTTCATCTAGAACAATGAATAAAATCAAGGGATGTTTGGTGATAATCATGATGAAGGAATTTTTCTTGGGTATCCAATGAAGAGCAAAGCCTACAAGTATTTCAACAAGGATTAGGAAAGATTTTAGTATGCAGTGATGTTAAGATAATTGAACAGAAAACCAAAAATGATTCAAGGACATCATATGATGATGTGATAGAAAGTAAAGAAGAAAGTGAACGTGGAGAAAATAAAACTACAAAAATAGAAGAAGTTGTACAAAACAATCAGTAGTCACATCATGATGTTGACTCAGAAAAAGAATCTAAAGAAGTGACTGTGGCTAGAGAGAATGCAACTGAACTACACATGAGAAATTGTAGAGCTGAGATTGATCCTTCTAACATAATTGGGGATAAGAGTTCACCCACACAAACAAATAGGATGATGAATAACTCACATTCTGCATTTATGTCAGTTGTGGAGCCATCCTTATTCGAAGAAGCTACAAATGATGAATCTTGGGTGAAACCCATGAATGAAGAGTTAGATCAGATTGATATGAATCAGACATGGGATCTTGTCCAGAATCCTGGAGGTCACAATGTGATTGGTAAGAAATTGATCTTCAAGAGAATGTTTGATGGGCATGGATGTGCAATTAGAAACAAGGCTCGACTGGTATGTAAGGGATATTCCATGATTGAATGTGTAGATGTTGAAGAAACATTCTCTCCAATGACTAGATTGGAATCAATAAGGATTTTCCTTACTATGGTACTCCAAAGAGGATATAATGTGTATGAAATGGATATCAAAACCGCATTATTTAATGGTGTAATCGAAGAAGAAGTCTACATTGATCAACAAGTGGGATTTGTTCATAGAACTGATCAGACAAATGTCTGCAAAATGAAGTAATATTTATCTGGTTTGAAGCAGGCACCACCAGCATGGTACTCATGGCTGTACTCTTATCTCTTGAAGATGGAATTCCAAAGAGGAGGAGCAGATCACAATCTATATATGATGAATTCTCTAGAAGATCACTTCATGGTTATTGTCTATGTTGATGAAATAATATTTGGTGGAAGCAGGTAGAAATCTTTGGATGAATTTTCTAATCACATGAAATCAGAATTTGAAATGTCTATG